>JADNRX010000516.1:0-36805 GCA_015501595.1 Hymenopellis radicata | reverse complement strand
TCGGACAATCCATAGCTCAACTCAGCTTCACCGACAACCACGCCATCTTACTGGGCTGACTTCTTGAGCCCAGTGCGGATAGCCTGCGCCCATTCATCATGCGTCTTTACCGCAAAAGAACGTACAGTACACCTATATCACAGAGCAGTTCGCCTCTCGACCTCTTCCGAATCTCATTAATTGGAATGTGTCCATGGTCTTCGACCTGCCTGCCAAACGATTCCTCGCAGCATTACGTTCTCTATCTCATATTTCTCTCTCTCTATGGCTCCCGAGAATATTATCCTGGCTATGATCTGCCACTCCGAGAACACCACTCTGCATCTCTTCTTGCCACAGCGAGAATAAACATCTACGGTAACGTTTCTGATCTTGACCTCGCACTTCTTGTGAATTTGCTGGCACAAGGACGTGCGTTGTTGGCTGGCAACGTCCCTTTAGAGGTAGAGGATCATGGTTCCGTCTCATTATAGCAGTGGCCTATTAGCATGCTGATACTTTCTTTACCACACAATAGATACAACGCGTTATGAACTTGCTACATAAAATTACTTCGACGAGCGTACAAATTCATTCATCAAGACACTAGCTCTACGGCCAAGATAGAGAATATACAGGTAAAAATACAATTAAGCAACTCGTGTATGCATGCCTAGTGCTGTAGAAGCCTCCGTGCCATCACCGATAACTATAGCCGTCAACCGTTCTCACACAGAACTGCTCGCGTCCACTCGGAGCCAGCCCATACCGACTCAGGTCAAGCTGCTTGCACCTCAAATGCACGTCTCGTGGGCCGCCACACCCAAACCTCGGGTCGCATGGTGAATCGGGCACAGGCCCCAAGCGCAGGAGAATGCTTCTGTTCTGGTCTTCAATTTCGGGGTGAAGATTCACAGATCTTAGCGGAAGCGGCGCGGGCTGCAGAAAAACATGATGAGTTCAAGGAACGCGGAAATGCGGGAAGCCATCACGCACTGCGACAGGAATAGCCGTAACAGCGATGGGCAAAATGGCGACGACGAGAACGCTGAGTTTCATGGAAATCGAGAATCAAGGGTGGTGTCGGGGAACACGAGTGTAATGAAACCCCTCTGCGAGTGATGGGTCCGAGAATAGAAGAATACAAAGACCTCGGTCGTTGTGTTTGGGACAATACGCCCAGCCGGTGGTGAGAGGGGGGAAAGAGGTGCAGATGATCGTTTGAAACGATGAGAGGAGGCGGTACAAACTTATGACCAAGCCCGGGTATACCAGCACGAGTTATCGTAAGGCTGACAGCAAGAAGGTTGTGAAGTCAAGTGATGCAGTACTTTGTCCAACTGTCAAAGAAGGTCGCTTACCACACAGCTTATATTGGGGTGTATAAGACGAAGAACGGGAGCAGTATGAGCCATACAGCTGAGGAGTTTGCTGCTTGTTCTAAGACGTAAAAACGCAAGTGTACATGGATTCCTCGGGGACATGTTGTGGGTACAACTCGGTCCTGGGCGCAGAATAGATCAACTAAAGGCATATATTCTGGTATGTACAAGCGAAAGCTGTGAGTCTAAGGTTAGAACTATTCATCTGTAAGCGACGGAAGACTTACCAGAAATTTACGGCCTGGGTCCGTCCTTAGTCAAATGCTTCGCATTGACGGCAACAAAGTGGTATCCAATAACGGTGACCATTGCCATTAAGCCCAAGGAGTTTGCGAGTGTTAACAGAGTCGCATGAGAGATCATGTTTTGATCAGTTTCTGAAAAGAAATTACTGGTGAGTCCCACAGAAATAGCAGCAACTTACTGAGGATTGGGTAGTCGTGGTCGAGAAGAAACACGCGCACCGACACGTGTCAGATGAGCACGGCTTACGGACCGATAAGTCCGAAAAAGCAAAACAGTTTGCAGTGGCTGTGCAAAAGCCTCTAACCACAACATGCTTAGTCTCCCGTAGTCAGCCTAATAGAAAGCCGCAACAAGTTCCGTTTATATTAGTCTGATTTCAGTCGCGCGTGACATGTAGGTGATGGACCTTCGTCCTAATAAGGAAGAACGAAAAAGGAAATTCGCATTGGGAACAGCAGGGCACAGCCACCTCAGCATCTCTGCCAACAACATCGATCTCGTTCGTTCAGTACATATGCGCTCATGTCTTTTACATCTTTGCCGGAGCTTATTTGGGGCGACTACAATTAGGTTCCAGCTGTATAAGGGCTTGAGTACTCCAGCAATCTGATAGTTGTGCGGTTTGAAGGGAAACAGTGACTGGAGAATCTTCCGCACAACTTATCCCTTTCCAAAGAGCAGACCTTGAATCGATAACTTGAGAAGCTCCCAGGAGGCCAGGAAAAGCAACGTCGCGCGTAAACTGTTTGGGCTACGCTAAGTTACGCGTCGATTTCGGTGGCACGTGACCCCGGCAAACACCGAATGCCCATTATCTACATCGGGCCCACAACCAAAAACAGACTACAACATGCTTGTGTTGGTTCCTCATTCTATCTGCGCTAAAACCGGTTAGAGGCATTTACATTCGGAACTAGGTACGCGTATCACTGTCAAGTAAGCTCACAGCTCTCTTTATTCAAGTTATTGAATTGGGCTTTAGCAAAACATTCGACTTTGACAAATGACATGGCTTCACTGCTACCGAAGACGTCAAAAATCTAGATTCCAATGGCTGTAAAACGCTCTAGACGGTTCGCAACGCAGTATTTGACGATCACACCGATTTTCCACGCCAACAAACCTTGCTCCGAAAGGGAGCTTGCGGCCGAATTCTTGAAGTTCGTCTTTTGGTTTGCGAAGCTACCTGTCTAATTCATACTATAGTTGCATCCTGGTTGCAGCGCATGCGGACGCCGCTGCGTCTGACGATGGCTACACGGTGTCCCGCAATTACTGGTCCTCCCCGTTACCAGAAGATCATGGGGACTCAATACCCTCATGAGAAGAGATGCACTGTTCCTCGCGTTATCCGTCCTTCCTCCCGAACACCATCCGCCCCCCAATAGAAGGTTGCCAAGTCGACGAGTAAGTGGCGCGGGTACAGAAGGGATCCCGTACCAGCCAGCATGGGTGCCATGTATACATCGGTCCGTTATAGGCGTTCGGAACGGAGGACAGCTGCTATCGGTACTTGGATGCAAGCGATAATGAATCATGATGGTAAAAAAAATTGCCTCGGATTGGATCGGGTCATGACCAGGCAGTGTGATAGAAATCGAGCTCGGCACGCTCTAAGCTTGAATCGTATGTGCATTGTGCGAAGGATTCAGCGAGGGTGGCTTTTGGCAACATATGACACGTCTCGACACGTCTCGTCGCGCCACGCCCCAAGTCTTGCGATCCCAAATTGGTTATCTATTACAACCAAGGCAAGTCCTTTCAGTTGTCCTTCTTCGTCACCTTACTCATGACCTCGTAAAGATTAAATAGCATCTATTGATCCCATGTATCTCCCTCTGTGTAGCTCGGTTCAATTCCTCGTTGACTTCATCTTAAAACCTCGTCCCATCAAGCTCGACTTCCAAGTCGAAACGCGGTGTAATCAACGACTTCGACGGGTGCCAAGTTTATGGTTTGCACCCTCAACGCACGCACCCACACTACGCATAGGCGCTCGGGCAATTCCCGTCCCAAAATGGAAGACCTGTTCAGGTGCTATTACTCATGACCCGCTCTTTCACTTGGAAGGTGCGCTTAGTCTGCGACTCGGTGGTTGTACCATCCTTAATTAATCAGTTCACTCCTTAGTTCAGGCCCTTCAACAATCAAGCAAGTACCCTAGTGCTGCGCTGACTCAAGGGTTGTCGCAATCTTTGGCCAATCTACATGCACCTGAACCTCCAGAGACTTGAGGAGGAGGGTCAGTCTTGGGCCTTGTCGTCGGTCAGCTGCTCCAGCGCGTTGCTTTCAACAACCTGCGTGGTATCACGCATGACCCGTGCGTCCCTTCGTGCCGAACGTCCAGTCGTGGTTCACGTCGCACCCGCTATCTCTGATGTTGCGACCGATCGCATGAAAGGGTTGCAGACAAGTCGCAGTTGTCTCGACAGCTGCAACGCGTCGGTTCCGGACCCGCCGGCCACTAAACTCCCTGGGGACGTTTGTGGGCTCACAATCCGGTCTACCATACGGGGCCTTCTTGGCCTAAGCGCGCGACGTACCTTCATCAAGTCATCGGCACCGGTGCTGTTCATGATGCCTTGTGAATCTCTTAGGCTCGACACGCCTCGCCCAGGTCCTTTCTCTCTCTTCCGAAGGTGAACCCTTTTTGCGATGCGGCACCGTCCAATGGGCATGCCCGGGATAGTTACTTTCGCTGACCCTTTGTCGCTAGATCGAACAAGACCCGGCAGCGGCACCTGCGAGCCGATTCGGAACGCCAGCGCGACCAAGTGGTGCCGCCACGTATGCGCGCGTTGTCTGAACTCCGTCACAGTCGGAGAAGGTGGCAGTTCTGATGCCGCGCGCTGCCCTTGCAGGGCGCAGGATCGCAGGATCGCACAGACGACGTTCTCTGATGACATGTCACGTCCACTCTTCCCCACTTTGCCTTCACGAGGTTGCTTTGACAAGGGCAATTCCTCCTCGGCGTTCCTGTGAGCGGCGCGAAATTATCAATCAAGATTGGTTCGTTCATGGCAGGGTTCCGACGAACTTGGCCCAGAAAAGTTCTCTTGATTCTCGGTACCAGTGGGTTGTTTGGTTTGTCCTTTTACTGAACAAGACGAAATCTTATCTTTTCGAGTCCGACGAAGCGCAGCATATGAACGAGCTATCTGTCATCAGAATTGTTCAACTTGCGGTCATGTATAGTCATTGTCAAGACCAGCTGATTGCTATTCGGCCTTTGTAGACGTAGGTGTCACTCTGCGTTCGATGGTGGTTGGGAAGAAAAACACCTTTCTGTCGCTGGCAAAGGAAAGCTTTTCTTAATGCAGATACATCAACAATGTTAGTGCATCTTATTAATGTCATTTCTTCCCGCCATGACTTGCATCTTGGAGCTAATTTTGGCACTCGGAATTGTGACCCACGCTGGTTCGTGCTTCGAAATCTTGTGGACATGTTGAAGGAACCACTGAGCGTCACAATGCCCGCTACAAAAATTCAGTATTCGGTAATAAAGAAATCAGCAGCTGAAAAATGAGCCAACTCCGACTACGGTCTAAAGCTTTGATAGTGGCGTCGGGCACACACGCAATTATGAACTGTTCTGAATTACAATGCACACAAACGCTATTACTTGACTAGAATAGTAGTGATACAAGGCGGGGAACATCCCGACATCGAACTTCAAACCAAGGCGTCACCTATTCCTGTGTCTTCTCCAAACCGTACGGGTCGTCGCGATGAGTTTTCGTTTTCCCATAGCTACGAACAAAGTCCGGGGACTTTGTATAGGCGAGACCCGAACCATCGCCTTTGGAGCGCTGAGGCGAGGGAACGCTTTGTGCGGGACCAGCATGCTCAGAATCGAGAGTGAAGTGATGAGGGTCATGCGTGTGCACGGGAGGCTTGACAACGTGATCGCTGGGAGCGTCTGAGGCGTAGAGGCGGTGACCACCATGGTCTTCCTTGGCGCGCAGGAGCGCGCGTTCATCTATGAAAGCATAAGGAATGTGGGGTGGGTAAAGAAGAAGAATTAGACTCACGGGCAGCAAGCTGGCCCGACTCCCTCCTCAGTCTGTCTCTGCGATCTATGGCATAATAGAAGCCTGCAAAACCGAGTGCAACCGCGCCCATGAAGAGCAAGGAATTCTATGCCTGATTAAGCTCAAGATAAGGGAAATGAGAGCGCCACTTACGCGACCAGTGCGAGGCGAGGGGCCAGAGGACACATTGCCGTGCGGAGCTTGAGGAGAGTGTGCCATATTTGGAGGATAATTTGTGAAATACTAACTGCAGAACCAGCCTTGATATAGGCAAAATAATGTCTGAGAATGACGCCCGTCGAGCTAGACATTGGTGACCGATGACGCATACACAGAATGGGATCGATATGAGCTGTGATTCATAAGCTATAGGGTACACGACAACAATCCCTCGAGGAGAACATACACAAATCTAAACTGTCGAAGTGGAGACGGAACCGCTTGGAGCGATCCTGGCCTGCGCTGACTGCTGCCGCTGCTGCTCTTTCTGCACTGCTACGCGAACCAAGTCAGACCAGTCACAAATAGCGGGCGCTACGTACAATTTCTGTAAATCTCCAACTCGGCTTTTCTCCTCCGATTCATGACCTCCTTTGCGAGATACAAGGCTATGCCACTGGCAGCGAGTGCCCCGAAAAAGCCCAGAAACTGTCATATGCGCATTCACCGGTATGTCGGCCATTATTACATACAAAAAAAGACACGCACAATCCTGCGTGAGCTGCCTGGCTTGCGTTCCTTGCCCTCCAAGAATCGTGGGATTCTATAGTGGAGCTTCATCGTGTAATAGACGATGTCAACCTTAACATCCGGCCACCTCCCGCTGGAAGGAGCTTGCAAAGTAGGTAAATGAACCGACGAGTTCGCTGTGAAGGGAGGTCTGCTGAGAGGAGACTTTTTCGCACGATCGGCTCGTGACTGATCGAGAAACGTGGACCTCGGGATTTGCCACGCTGCGAATGCTTGTTGACTTCCCTACAGTTCCACACCCATCAAATAAGCGCGACGCTGCCCTTCTTGGGCCCGAACGGTCAGTGACGGACGAGGACATCTTTCCCTTGATTATCTTCTCTTTCAGTCGGCCTCCACACTCGTTCTCTCCCAATTTCCGACCGACCTCTGTTGCTTCCTAGAATAGCCTCGCCTGCGTGCTTCTAAACTTACTCTGGTTATCGATAACTCTCGCCGGCTATATGGACTTGCTTTCTTCACGTTCAACGCTTCCAATGACGTCTAGACTCATTTCCTGTGAACGTTGCTACAGAGTGCCTTGCGTTCGAGTTCCTCCCTGCGGTCTGGAGCTTAAGCCTTACGAACTACATAGTGATGGGGGTATCATACGTGTCGTGACTGTAAACCGCTGATTAGAATGGCCCCGCATCTCGAAGCCTACATCTCGGGGCGAAGGGTCGTGTCGGTGCTAACGCTCTACCCCAACGACTTCTTGATTAGCAGTTCCTTCGATCGCAACCAGCGCAAAAGGACTTAACGGGCGCACGCACTCGGCATGGGCTCCGACTTGGTCACTGCTTTTACCTCTCGGTTTCGCCTCTGCTGAGCGCTGAGCGAGCGCCTTGGGCAGGAAAGATGTAACGGTGTACGTTTCGCAAACGTACACCGTTACCTCCCAACCTGAATGGATATTTGACCATGGACGCCCTCATTCCTTGACTCGACTCTCCGCCACTCTCCGCCTTTCATTAATGCATCGCCTCGTGGAATCCATGATCCGTAGTCAGCGACCGGGAGGCGGTTGGTTGCCAGGTGACCCTGGCGCTTTTTCAAAATATGGCGAAAACGGATGAATAACTGTCTCTCGTTCCTGGCACGATTGAGCTGGTTTGTCCTTCGCGGGAAATATGTCGTGGCCAAGGGTCCGCTCGTCAAAGGCATCTCGTAACTGGAGTGTGACTCGGTAGCAAGGCGTACCCAGACCCGATCACATTGTCGCGTCCTTCCTTTGTCTACTCTCTTTCACCTTTATTGTTCAACGTCGAGTTGTTGATCCCCGTCGACGCGCCGCGCGGTGAAAGAGACGGTAATTACTTTCCCAAGGGTTTCCCTACGGCATCGCGCAGGTGTCTTTCTGTCCCTATTATCACAATAGATCGCTCTTTGACAACAAATGCACGGGACTCATATCGATTCCTTGGCGGCTACCGAATACTGCGCACACAGAGCGTGATAGGGAATCCGGTCCTCTCTCCTCCTCCAAGTCGGAGAATCGAAATGCGAGTGAGTAATCCGTGTGTGTAGGAGAGTACAATGTTTGGATCGGTGGCCTGTCCTCCGTATTTCCGTTATCTGTCGGACATGACATTGGATTGGATCTCTTTCAATCTTGACAGCGGGTTCAACGGAGAGTTCACGCAGACCGATACCGGCGTTAAGTTAGGATGGCCTCGTTGAGGGGCATGTGTGCCTTCCTGAATGACCCGACCTTTCAGCTGAACAACACGAAGCATAGTAGTCTTTCATACGGCACCTGAGCCTTTCATACGGCATAGTTAAGGGCCGACGCCGAGGATCTTTCAATGTCAATGGTCATTCTGTGTGCGTGTAAGCGCGGACCAGGACAGCTTATCGATCGTGCTGCATCTTCCGCACGTGCATATCTAATGCACTCACGGAGAGCAGGAGAGTGCGGCGCTTGTCAACACGTTCTAGGGTGCGTGTATATTGCAGTAAACTCGCATTACGCTGGTATAGTAACAGATGACGAGGAGCGAGGCGCATTTTGTGGAGAAAGTAGTAGAGTATGCTGTCGGCATCGTTACCAATGTACAGGGTCACTCTTTCCATTTTTGTTTCAGATAGTCCCCCCTCACCTCGTTGTAGCGCAACGCAGACACAGGAACACATGTTGCTGCGTAGAGGACCTACCGGGACCTTCAAATGTATTGTAACTCTGTACTCTGACGCCGAGGAGACTTGAACCAGGAACCTCTTGAACCCCATTATGCGTGAATTGGTAAAGAGGACAGGACAAAGCCTTGAGGAGGCTGTTCAGCCCCTTTGTTTGAGTGGGTTGGATGACTCAGGCCAAGGAAACAGCGGAAAGGGAGGGAGACAAGGCGGAATATGCTTCGAGCAGCGAGCAGACTTTCACCTCGGCAGGTTGAATTAGCACGCTATCGGATTAGAGACCTGGAAAAGAGCTGAAGGACGCGATGATATCATGTGCAGATCGAGATCTGATTTCTCAATCCGGATGCAATTCAGTTTCGTGAGCTGGTTTGATTGCGTTCCCGAAACGGTTTGCCGGCCTGTTTCGCCGTCGTAACGTAGAATTATAAAAGCCCCTACAAATGTTCCGTTGCTGTGTATTCCCCCGCAAACCCAACACTAGCTGCCTTCACGCGTTTATCCCAGCCAAATGACTTCCACAATGCGATCCGTCCCCATAGAGCAGTTTACCAAGGCGTGGACCATTGGCGAGAGCTGGCAAGTCGGTCAGCAGTGCGGTATGTTCGATCAGCGAACGCTCTCAGTTCATGTCTACCTCTGCGTTCGATCCCGTAAGTTTCAGTCTTGACTTTTTCTTTGACGTTCGTTCCGACATTTTTTCAGACTATTCATCACCGGACACTGTACCAGTGGCCCAGGGAAACTCGGCCTACTGGCAGTACGTCGGTCGGGGGTAGACGCTTTCATCGCCGCCGTGTTTTGTGGCACGCGTCCCCTCTTGGTCCCTATCCAAAACTTGGCCTTTCGACACCCTCACATGCATTATTTATGAGAATCCCGCGCCCTCTTCTTGTGCACGCGTATACGCTGCCTCGTAACCATACTACTACGGGCAGACGTCTCCGACCTGCCAACCGATATCTCCTGCCGCCGCTGGGCAGCGCAGCACTGGGCACGCCGCGCGTGTCGTAGCTACTACCGGAGGCCGATGTACTCTGTTCTCGTTTTGGGTTAAAGATTGGGTTCTCTCGCGCATCGTCTGGTTGTTGTAACTTTTTCTACTTTATGGTTCGGGTTTACAAGTCATTGAACTCTGCATATATATATCATATCTACCTTAGAACAGTCTAATTACTCATTTCTTGTGTCGCTGTAAATTATTTTTCTTTCCTCCGCAGTTGTGTTTGAATTCGAGAGGCTGTCTCAGTGTTTCCTTCAAATTCTTGGCGCAAGTGATCGGAGACGTCATTACTTGTTATGTCATTCCGTGTAATCGCGGACCGTAAAGACCGAACTTTTACCGCGCTTCGATGGCAGTCGATGTCCTTCGAATTGTGTACATACAACCCGGTCGCATGGTGGACAGATACTCGGTGAGGGCCGCCGAGGCAGGGAACTCTGTATTTGGCGATAGCGGCTTCGGTAGAAGACCACCCCCGGCACCCTCTTTTTTTGAATGAATACAGCGGGCACGCCACGTACTCTATGCCCGCCACCCCGCTTCAAAGAACACCCAAATGGGTACGAGAAGATCTGTCACAAGAACGCGAGGCTTGTTCCGCACCGGGGATAGAGTCATTTTCAGTCATATCATTTTCTCTTCTGTTTGGCTGATCATCACATGCGAAAAGCAAGACGCGAAGCTTACTGAACAGAGACTGGGTATATAATTGACGGGAAGATGGCATGTCAAAAAAAAAAACTGGGGTGCGATGTCTGCATCACGAGAAGCCGCGCTTTGACTTGATCGTTCTGCGTACTTTTAGTGGGCCCCGAACAAGTCGCATCGGGGCACGCCGCGGGCTGGACTCCGGTTACTAAACGAAATGACCCATCTCGTTGCGTTCATTACCATAACGGTAGATCATGGAGCGCTGATCAACTTCCTCTCTTCCACCATTGAATGCGCCTGAAAATCCTCCGATTACGACTAACAGTACTCCGACGCATACGGAGTCAAGCCTCTCAGTGAACTTTTCGTTGGCACTGGTTGATCATGGTTGATACAACCCAACTAGACTCAACATCTCCTGGTACTTCCCTCTCAATGAAATTGACGAAGCGCGGCGAGAGCAGGAAGACCCATCGAGTTACGCTCGCAGTGCCCAGACTCAAGTCTATGGCTTTGACACATTCGTCTCGATGCAGGACTCCCGCCTCAATACACGACTTTTGCCCGGCTCGTCAATACAATGTGCTAATCGAATGGCGAAGGCTACTGTAGGGCCAAATTGGCGTACCTTTACAAATGGTGTTCTACGGAGACCTTCTGAATACAATTAGTGAGCTCGCACGTTTCAGCGCTCGCTCGACATCCCCATTAAGGACTCAACGCTCGCGTTCTTGAACTGTGAGTCCCTACTTCGGGGTTCTCGCGGACACCGAAATGAACCCAGTCCGCTGAGGACGGCGATAACGTCGTTGAGGATCCTTGGTAATGGCGCGCACCGTGCACGTTCAATGAATCTAAGACTAGTCCCGCTCGACGGGTGGACAGACTGACTAACAATCATTTCAATATCTGCCACAAGTTGAAGGCAACATGCTAGAAGGAACCTATGTATTTTCTCAGTTGGTGGACAGGAAAGTTTAAGACGAATAGCGGTGAGGGCTTGTCTCCGAGCGTTTCCAACATTTAGGTGTGTGATCAAAATGGGAAGAGTGGTAAGTATGTAGACGCGTCAAAGCTCTTTTATATATTGTGTATTGAGGGACATCAACACAGCACAATTTCATAGGTATTGGCGTTCAAATGCACATTCATTCCTCATCGGAGGCTGCACCATTCAGAGGTAAGTACCCTGCATCCTGCTTGCAGAATGAGGTGACTTGACCAAGTCTTGAAGCAAAAGTTCATTACTGGAAGCACATCAAAGCACATGTCTTGTTCAGACATAGACTTATATCCCTTTTCATCCCACTCGTCAGGATGAAAGGCGTAACCGTTCATCACGACCAGAGGTTGATCTCGTCGCTTGACACCTCTCGACACATAGACGCTCACTGAGCGCTCAACGCCCGAGGAACGACGGCCTAAAGTGAATTTGCAAGCTTCACCAGCGCCCAAACCTTTTCTTCCAACCCTCGGAATCTGTATTCAACTGAGTTCCCGGCCGCTCTCGGCCATTCGGTTTCCGCTTCGCACCCTTGGCGCCTTTTTATGGAACTGTCCCGTTCCGTCTGTTCCTGAGCTTGGAACTCCACTGTATCACCGATACCGGCTATTCTCTTCATCGTCACGTAGCTTGAACTACATAAGAGTAGAATGGGGGAACATAACGTGCTAGTATGGCGGGATGGTGGACCGACGCTTGTTCCGCCCATAACGGGGTGCTAGCTAGGGCTTTCTCACCTGACAGTCGGCAGCCGAACAAGTCAGTGCTGTACGCCACAATACCGGAAGTTCCGACTGCGAGAGACTCTCCGTAAGACATACTAGAATGTATGTTCGGCGTGTCTAGGACCGGTCCCACTGAATGGTACTGACCTTGACTCAGCCGCTGAAGGCGACTATTTTTTGGCTGACTACCGAGATACAGATAATAGTCTTCCACTGGCAGTTTGGCGCCACTACTTTTTTTCGTGTCGACTAACTTGGAATACTTGCGATTCACAGTGCGACAGCTGACACGATTCTGCAGAACTTTGCACTGTGGAACAAGGTCAATACGGAGAAGAGAGACAGGAAATAGATATAGCCAACTGCAATTCAACGCCACCCTATTTGGTTCAACACAATCGCACGTACATTGATTCGGATTCCATTCATCCACATCAATGCCATGACAAGACTCGGACGAACCGCGAACCAGCTGCGAGCCAACGGAACCAAATGGCAAAGATCTGGTCTTCGTCCTTTTCTCCTGATCGCCGCCACGTCGACCTAATCATCTAAATGTAGAAACACGACGACGAGGTTGGCGCGTACGTTGCAGCCGATCAGCTAGGTGGGCACATCGGGCATCACTACTAGCCAATACACAGGTAACAGGAGCACAAACGTACTTTGGCAATGAGGTCGTCGAAACAGTCCTGGGCGCGAAGAAGTTCGCAAAACTGTTGGCCTGTTGCAGCGTCCGCTCGTCTAATCTTGAAATGATGTGCTAAACAGTCATCGAAGCAGAGAAGAGGCGGCGGCACTTACTTGACATTGCTTCCTCAAAGGTCCTCGCGCCGCCCTAGCGCCTTCACAGATACTCAAGTTGTCCGTGTTTCCTGGAGGTCCGCGTGTTCTGGAAAGGCTTCGTGAAGGTAGACTTCTTTTAGGTTTCTAGGCTACACCTCACCTTGAGAAGAAAGAATGCATCGGAGAGGGTACGAATTGCTGGTGGACGTGTTTTCACCGCCGCGAGGAGCAACACGTTTGGTATTCCCGCCTAATAGAGTTGATACCGTACTCGGAGTGCCCCGTCAAGTTCGCTGAGGATCCGCGCTTCGCCGCCCGTGTCGGAGGAACTCGAAACCTTTGGTTCTCGAGAGGCGGCAATCCCTTTCCAGAGTAAGCAATATCTTACCTTGACTCGGCAGCTCTAATTGAAAATAGTCGTCGTCGATAAATATGGCGTGCCCATACGAATCGCTAGAAGGTACCGGACGAACGCTCTGCGGTTTGCCATTGTAGATCCCTAAGCCGGAGCGTGTAGCGATGATTTCGATAACGAACGCGAAGGCCAGGCGCAGAAGGCCACAGTGAATAGCCTCTGACGGAGGGTGAGAGAGCTGGGCCCATTTGTCTTCTTTTTCGGGCGCGTGTCACGTCGCTGCGCAGGTCGGTGACAAATTCCGACAAAAATCCTTGTGCTATAATCGTTCCATGGGGCCCAATCTCGGAGCAGATTCGCGCTATGTAGACAGGTGTATGTTCCAGTGAGACCAGGGTCTGGACCGTCTTGTTGGCACGTTCCTCTATTGTGCGTGTCGCGACAGCTCGCCACAATTCGAGGCTGCTTGCCAGGATAGCAACTTCCAGAACTGAGAGCACATGTTCAAGAGAGGTAACTGCTTCCTGTCAATGTCAAAGTTCGTCCGAATCCGGCCGGTTGTTCCTGTGGGATCAGGTGAGCGCCTTTGGACCTCAACCTCGTTGCAGCTGATTGACTCTCCACGGTCTCTGAAGACTCTGTATCATCCGAACTGGCACCGACGACAATGACTCCCGCGCAACTGGACGTTTGTTTCCCCATTCCTTCCGGTTAAAGACCCCACACTTATGGACCGAAGGCATCCCTGTTCTATTCCAATCCTCCGGGACGGGTCTCGATAGTAATTCTTCCCATAATTGAAATTAGGTTGCTTAAGTGCGCCGTACTTTCTGCTTCTCAAGCCCTTTTCCTTTCCTTCGCCCTCCCGCTATGGTTAATATCAGCTCGTATGCAGCGTACGTATACGTTGCTGTCCGTCCGGAGTTGAGGCGTTATCGTCTTGCTGACTGTTATTGTAACAGAGCACCCTTGCTGGGGTCTCATCTCAACATCTTCCTGTATACAAGCGAACTTGCCATGACGTTTTGGTACATCAGGAACTTTAAGACTATACCGATGTACAAGTACGGCATCTACGCGTCCGTCGTGACAGACGGACTGGCCAGTCTCTTCGTGATCGCGAATGTATACCTCGTAAGTGCCTCCTATGTTGGTTGATGGATCGTGTTGATGTTCATCCTTATAGTATTTGATAGCGATGAGTGGTACGTCTACGACTTGAGATTCCCTTAGACTACGATGTGAACTGGAAACAGGAGAAATCATAACCCAACAAGGGTGGCCAACGCCGGTGCTCATCATTCTCAATTACGCGTCCGCGACAATAGAGCAATGCTTCTTTATGTACCGGTATTGGTCAATGTGAGTTGTGTATCTGGATTTTTTTTCTTTGAGCTAACCTGTACTCCAGCTCTAGGGATAAATACATGACCGCCTTCTTAACATTCATGATACTCGGTCATGTAGGTGTAGTCTTGTAGTGACATCCTCTTGCTGATTTCTCTTCACTAGGTTGTATGCATCCTCACAACGGCGATCTATATCTCTGTCCACACTTTCATCGGCGAGCGTGTAGGATTAGATCTTACAATGTACGTTCCCGACTTCTCAAACCTCGTTAACGACTGACGTTCCGAGAAGAGCAGCGGCCGCGATTTGTGCGGGAACAGATATCCTGATCGCTGCTTCGCTGGCTTGGGCATTAGGAAGCATTGACACCCATTATTCGTCGACCAAACTGTTTTTCTTCTTGCTTTCTTCCTCATCGTACGCGTTAACATAGCTTGCAGTCTTCTACGGCGTATCGCCATTTATGCTGTCTCGTGTGGGGTTACCACCGCACTATCCACAACCTTGACGGTCGTTCTTCTGTTCACAAACTTCAATGGTAAGATCTCCAAGGTCTTTCTCGTTCACATTCATCGATCGCGGCGCTCCAGGTTTCCAAGTCATGTTTGCGATTTTCGGACGCATCTATACCCTGACCATCTTGATCAACCTCATGCTGTTGAGAGCGAGCGCACCAAGTGACGCTACCTTCTCGATCACGCGAGAGGAGATGTCAGTGAACCTGTCGTCCTCAGCTCCATTCGTGCGTGAAAATCTCTTCCAAAGGTTGACGGCATGTTGACTTGACCTGGAGACTTCAATAGGAACTTGACAATTGAACAATTCGCACTTGGGGATCCGCACAGGAAAGAGTGCTGCAGGTGGAAACTCGGTATGTTTGGATTTCTAAACTTTCTGAATTTGAGGATCGCGAGCCCGAACGTTTCTACAGAGCATTGCGACACGTTCCACCTGAAGGAGAATCACCCTCGAGTTCACCTATAACGAAGAGTTTCCACGACGACGTGTAGTTCGTGTCAAAAGGGTTTATTTATTCACAAGGACACGAAATGCACAAAGTGTAAAGTTGTTGTAAAGTTAAAAGTATGATTAGCTTCGTGAAAAGCCTAGGACTGGACTGACCTTCGTTCGTCGAGATGCAGTCGATGAAAGTAATGAAGATTAGTCAAGCCAAGGTTCTACGCCCCAGATGACTCCAGATCGTGGTCTGGAAATGCATTGGCTCTGGCATCTGACCTGCTCTATAGTTGGTCTATGCCCTCAGACATAGAGTCATCGGGCGACCTCTAGGCGCAGCTGACATCAGACCGCTGGGACAGTATATAAACCTTCTCCAGCGTATCCCACGACACAGAACCAGAAACAACGATGATCCCAACCCGCGTTCGACCTGCTTCATTGTCCGGCTTCGGCAATGTTGGCTCTAAATTCAACATGACGCCCAAGGCGGAAACACGGTAAGTTTGCGCAGTTATTTCCGCGATGTGATTTTGACCAGGCGGTGCAGGTGATGGGGGTAGCTTTTTAATGGGTGCGACGGCGCTGGCCTATTATTGGGGATACAATGACATGGATAAAAGACATCCCATGGAAGGTTCGTTGTGCTGCGCCCTTTCGTGTTCGTTTGAGCTTGACTCGTGAGAACAGCCAACAAATCCTTTGTCGTTCCAAAGTGAAACCCGGGGCCATCCTTGACTGATGAATCCCACCCACCCCATCCACGAATGCCGAAAAGAAGAACGAAGCAGTCTTGTATCACCATCAGCTTCCCGTGTTGTAACACCATAGCGCATCGTATTGAGTCAACTATATAATACTTTTATGACACGATGTCCATCTTGTCTGTCGTCTTGGCATGAGACTGATCTATAAGGTACTTTAACGTAGAAGAGTTTTCATCGCATCTACAAATGACGGTTAGCTTCGGATCCGCGATGCTTGGAAGTGAGAAGACAACGCACAGCCTAGAAATTGTCTTCTCGCATTCGGTGAGCTGTTTTTGGACTACTCGGAACACACTGGCATACTCTCCTGAGCGATCCTTCAAATGTCTACCATGCGCCACCAACAAAGAGTTGGCCCAAACCAAATCGAACTCGAGATGGGGACTGAGCTCCAGATGCTCGGCCACGTAGCGAAGCAGGTTCGGGACGTACATAACCGGCACTTGGCGCGCGACGAGGCGAATATCGCCCCTCGGAATTTTTTCATATACGCGCTGAATGAGTGGTTTCTCGCTCAATCGGAGAGCCATGATAAGAGCCTTGAGATACTCCCGGGAGGTTAAGACGTCCAAGATGGTCTGGGGTGTCAAGTCGATGGAAAGATCGAAGGGATCAAAGAGCACCGTGTCGTCCAAAGAGTAAATGAGAAGGCCTTCAGTCGACGCCGCCGCCCAAGTACGACCGGCTGGCGAGAACCGCACACACTTTGTCCGAGCTTCCTGTCTGTAACGTCGTTTGGACAGGTCGCCGCCTGTAGTTACTCCAGGAAGACTGGTGTCCATGCGGTCGTGGAGGTCACTTTCGTATCCTCTGTCGTCAATCAAGTCCACATTAATCCCAGCACTGTTGACACGTCGACTATCCAAGAATTCCTCGGTTCCGTCCAAGGACAGATTCTCCGATATTTGGAACTTCTTGACCATAACACCTTCGCCCTCTCGTACATCGTACAGCACAACGTATTTGCTGTTCCCACCCGCGAGCAAACATCGTCCGTCGGCCGTGTACGCCAAGCTGTTGAAGGCCTTGCCCGACGTGCTATTTGCCGCTGAAACGCGGTCATCGGCTTTACGCCCCCCAGAAATATCTTTTCGTCCTTCAATCACATTTGTCTGCTTGCCCTCCGCCACATCAAAGAGCGTGATCTGCCCATCAAGCGTCGAAACAGAAGCCTCTTTGCCATCGGGCCGGAAGGCTACAGCCAATACGTCAGACGAGACTGACCACGGTTCGACTGCGCGTGAGCGTCCGAAGACATTCCACAAGCGCACTGTACGATCCATGAACCGCTGATGAGCTGATTCTCGCCAGACGGGGAAAACGCAAGCGAGCTGACGGGACCTTCGTGTCCCGTGAGTATATCTAAAAGCTTGCCTGTCTGGACAGACCAGAGGAAGACTTCGAAGCTGTCTGTAGATCCGGCGGCAACGACTTCACCCGACGGATCTACAGCGAGCGAAGAGAATTGGACTGGTGAAGGGGAGGTGAAAGTGCGGAAGTTGCGATATCGGATAAGATCGTAGGCGCGTACTGTGCCGTCGAGGGAGGCGGAGAAGAGGACGCTTCCCTGCTTGGCGAACGATACCGCAGAGATGGGTGCCGAGTGTTCGGTGAACGTCACGAAACAGAAGCCTGAATGCGTGGACCATATCTTTACTTTGCCATCATCTCCACCTGTGGCAATCGTTTGTCCATCTGGGGCGTACGCAAGCGTGTTCATGTCGAAAAAGTGCCCCTGCTGCTTGAGCACATACGACTCCGACTGCCACTCCCACACGAGAAGTTGACCCAGCTTTTTGGCACCGAATGCAAGCCATTCACCCGATGCGTTAATCGCAACCGAGGATATCTTTTCCTGGGAAATGCTCAGGGTATGGATGTTGGAAAACACAGGAAGTTCCCACAGACCGAAGACGCCTGACGAGAAGCCTACGACGAGCAGATTGGATGACGCGTGGAACGTGGTACAGACGACCTTCGTGCCTGCCTGATTGAAATAGTGACGTTCAAAGACTCCCCATCGTGTGTTGATGATAGAGTTCGAGTTCTCAGGTCCTTTGGATGTTGATGCAATCGGTTCGTCATCATCTGAATCACTATCGTCCGTGCCCTTGGACTTCCAGGTGAAGACAGCACCGTCACGACTGACGGTGTATATCTAAGTCGCGTTATTCAGCTTGGAATCACAAGCATAGTGTACACACGTACCGTGCTGTTGTCTGCGGAGAAGTACGCGCCTAGAACCGCATCTTTATGTCCAGCGAATGTCTTGGGTCTGAATCCCTCCACGGGGTTCAATGTGTAAAGGCGAGCGGTCATATCTCGGGACGTGGAAATAAAACATCTGCAAGAATTATTAAGGTCACGGAGGTTGAAGTGGACTCAGACTGACTTTGAATCTGTCGACCACTGAATGGTTAGGACGTCGTCGTGGTGACCGGTGTATGTTCGGTGCAGGTCGAAAGGTGCGAACTCGCGCGCGAGGTGATTCGGGGTCTTCCAAACTTGAATGTGGGCTCCATGTGTTACGGCGATGTACCTGAGTAAATTGTCAATTCAGTCCACGAACAGCGGATAATTAACGCACTTTCCATCGGGCGAGAATTTCACGTCCTTGACAGACTTGTGAAAGTTTATATGGTGTAACACGACACCTTTCCTAAAGTTGACAAGCAGTGCGCGCCCATCTACGATTTTGTTAATATGTTAATTGATGATATTGAAAGGGACGCACCCTCGTCAACGGAAATGAGTACATTTGAATCCGGGCTGAGTGCTATAACAGAGATGTTCTTCCGGTTCTCGAACGGTAGAGTAAACGATTTATTGCTAGTTCAAGGTTCAGAACGCGAAATTGGCGCAGAACTGGGTGCTCACTTGACGAGGTCAAACACAGATACCCGATTGCCAACTGGGCTCAATAAGGAATTGCCATCGGCCGTGAAAACGACATTCCCTTGTCGGTAGACGGTGCCACACAAGTTCGAAAACTAGAAACAGCCATTTCTGAGGGTAAAAAGCGAAGAATTAAGGAAATAGGTATACGCACTTTGTAGTTCGCCTTCATGTCTACTTTTTTGCACAGCCACAGATTATTTTCTGATCATCGGATACCGGACCGGATTACGTCACGTGTATTATACGTGTCACCTTCGCGGTTCTGTCTTTCAACGTTCAACAGTCAAACAGTTTCAACCACCAGTCCATACTCGAACGCGTTCAACGTTCAATTGTGCGTAGATTTACTCCTCCAGGAACAGAAGGACCCACTACTTGTCAGATAATGATCTCTCATACAACTCTGTTGACACTCGCAAACTCTTTAGGCCTGATGGCGATGGTTACCGTCATTGGCTACCATGTTGTCGCTGTTAACGCCAAACACTTGACAAAGGATGGACCCACTCATTGAAGAGCACGGAGATGTAAGTCATCTACATCGCCTTCTTCTAATTTAGGGATAGTGTTGAAACATTTGGATTAGCTTTACCTGAAGTCCCAACGCGTTAATATTAGACACAGCCCTCTTCAGGAGGCAATAAATACATCTTCTTCAGGTGATAAAACCTCTGCACTTAGCATCCCTCCGCGGCTCCTCCTGCACTCACAACGCGACGCAGCGACAGCTCTCTAACGCCTCTTTTGAAGTCATCCACATCACTTGACAGCTTAAGCGTCTTGGCCTTACGTCAACTTGCGACGCCTCTTCTATAGTCGGTGATAGGTGGATCGGCCTCTTCCTCCTTCCACGACCGGCTGAGCCAGGTACATAAAGCCAGACATACTTATACCCTTGTCTTCTCCCCGCCATCTATTCGGGATCTATCCCTCCTTGCTTCTGCGGTTCATAATCAATCTCCATCTCCATGCACATAGGCTTTCTCATTCTCGCCACCTTGCCCCTTGGCGTGAGAACCGTGCCAATACAAGTGCGTGTACTCCTGGCCATCTTCCGTGTTCGCTTCATAGTCATATCGGATCTTCCGTAGTCCTCCAGCGGCCCATCCTCCATAACGCAATGGGGGCTTCACCCCAAAATCTATAATAACGACTGGGACGTGGACGCACGAATTCACTTTGCTCCCGAGTGCGATGTAAAGATTGGGTGCGGCAGACCGCGGGACGTGCATCTGAGATGCAAGCAAGTTGATCTGAGCCGGTACGGACTGGCTTCGAGCGAGCGCGCGCAGTTCTGTGTAAGAGACGTCGATGGCTATAGTTATCTCCGATGAACATCGAAATGACGCCAGGTCAACGACACGATGTTATGCACGCTACCGCCTTCATTAAACTGTATCACTATCTGTACGACATCGATGTACCACTACATAGAAAAATGGCGCACACGCGTCATAGCGAAGAAACATTGGGAAAGCATCACATCGATAGATGCACGACATCTGCCGTATGATTATGGAAGAACAGTCATTGTGAGTCAGTACTAGTCAGTACACTGGGTCCCAGGAAGACTGAGTTGTATGCTGTCATGATTGTTATAAAGAGGGTACTATTTTCCCTGAGTGACGCAAGAATGAACATCGAATACTCCCGCTGCAAATCGCAATTGACCAGGAATCAGACCTTCAAACTTTGTTTGACTCAAGTGCATGACAATCTCGACAGCACAAGCCAACCCACGATTGTCCCGGTTCATTAATTTATGAGCTCCATCTGCGCGATACAGTTTCAGAGGTGAGAACTTAGAAGTGCGGAGACATCCAGGTCGTTCAACTCATGATCATCGGCAGATGTTAGATTCCTTGATAGCCATATGGTACGAAGATGCTGTTCTGTAAGGTCTCGAAGGCGTACCATGTAGCCTAAGGCTGGGAAAGGAAAGGAGCAGGATGACGCTGGATGACGAGGGGATTCGTGGCAGAGTAAAGTTGCTTTGTCGAATGGCAGATTCCTCGGAGAGCCTCGGGGGCAGTCTGATAATGTGCATCGAAATATCGTGGGGATGAAGGTATGATTTTCGGGAGAGCAATGATACCGCTGTATCAGTAGACCAGATGAGTTATGACGTGGCAGAGTCTTGTGGGGCGCCACAGCCGTGATAAATGAATTCCTTCAGTAATTTAGTTCGGCCAAGTTGCCGAAGGTCATAGTTGTCAGTCGGACATGAATGTTGAACATTGAACCTAAGAGACAAGGTGAAGAATCAGATCAAAGGGAGAGAGGAGCCCGAAGGTTGCACGTGACCGTGACCGGCCTTCTTCTGAACCGTCATGTTGCCCACTTCCTGGGCCCTATGTCTCACCGCTGGTTGCCAGTGAGGTGCCCACGGCCGCGCTCCGATCCCGCACGTATGCGCCGCGTCTCTCAACTCATGCCGCTCCAAAATCCCAGCTGCCAGTAGTGGGGATCCCACTACTATATGGTGCAGTTTTAAGCCTAGACCTTCGAAGCCTTGGGAGTTATGATTAGTACGTCTGTCGCCTTTAGACTCTAATTTTCCTTTACTTTGCCTATTACTGCGTAGAACGCGACCGCTGGCTCACTACTACATTGCGGTTATGCATTTGCTAGGTTTCCAACACAAGACGCTGCCGAATTCAACACGAGGCGCTCCTGACGGAGTGCATTGTCCTTTATACCGAGAGGACCGTATGACCAGCAGAGACCGTGAATCGATTTGGGATCCCGCCGTGCTCCGTATTGCCCACGGTTACCATGTTTATCCTGGCCTAGTAATTGCGGTTTACCTGTCTCGCTTCACTCATCTACCAACATGTTTCAGAGTTCTCCTAATTATACTTCGTATTCATCTGCTCTGCTAGATCTGTGCCCTTCGATGCCTTCGCCCCGACATCTATCAATAGCACGCGTAATTTTGCAGCGGGTTAATTCAGATTCCCCGAAACTCGAGACTTTCGAGTGAACGTTAACAATGTCTGGTCGCGAAACTTCAAGGTTTTTCTTATCAGTGCAATCTCCTCTGGCCGAGAGGCCCGCGACACGGGGGTGTTGTTGACGAGAAGGCCAGCGGCGGCATAGACCTCCATCTTTCCAGATCTTACCTCGAGGTTCTGAACCAGTGGAGAGGGCGGCGGCGGTGATTCATGTGTCCGTTCAGCCTCATGATTCGACGAGATCGGAGAAGAGGCATAGCTTGCTGAATTGTGGCTCGTTCGAGTCGCCCCAGGGACGGTTGGTTTGGGGATTTTGTTCTCTCGAAATGACATCAGCAGATTCGACCTCAACCTAATACACTTCCTTCCTTCCTTCCTTCCTCCTAACTCCCCGCATCACGACTCATGCATGATAACGAAGAAACACAGAAGACGTGTCAGGCAGTTCCTCCAACCATTCAATGATCTTGGATAGGGTGAAGGCACCTATTCATGAAGCTAGCGCGTAGCCCGAGAATATTGGAAGATTGTGCAGGTGCGAAAGATCCCACCAGATCAATACACGACTCATCTTCAGTTGTAAACTTACATCAGTAGAGAAATGTTATGAGGGATGAACAAACAGAGGGCTTGCGGGCGACGACGCAAGCAATGCCCCGTCTCATTCAACGGATTGGCCGCGCGAAGAGAGAAAGTCGCTACCCAAAACAAATACAAGGGGTGCAGAATAGAACATCAAACAGAGGGCTGTTCTTGTTCGTTCATCACGGGTGAACACCAAGCGTTAATCTATACAGGTAAGGACACCTTGTTTCGGGGATGCCCTGTATAACGTCTACATTCTCACCCCAATCATTGTAGAATATGCCCAGGTCGTTGATAGCGAGCCCAGACGGGATCCTAAAGGACTACCAAGTCGAAAACGATGGAAGAAATGCGTAAAACTGGGACCTAGCAATTGGAACAGCGCCGCCTCCGACAACTTTTGAACGAAGTCCTGAAGAGAGGACTCGGAGGCTTTGAGGACGTGTGTTGCTTAAGATAGGAGGTCCGAGGCTCTAGCAGGGCTACCCGTTGGTCGAGGAATGTGCGGTGGCGCGTCATCAGGAAGTTGTTCCCACGCACGATATCTCTTACCACCACCACCATCTGAAGGCGATGTCAACGGGGCTGAGGACCTGGGGGCAAACTTTTAGCAGATGTTGACTTTCCGGCAACCGCGTGCGAGCTTTGATTCAAGTGTGGCATACGTGTTTGAACCAGATGTCATGACATTTTTTGACCCATACTTATAGTCATGCGTGATGCTCTTCTTCTCTCCAGCCTTTCGCACACCTTTCACAATCTCGATACGATGTACAGCTCCATCTTATGTGCTGTCCTCGTTGCCGCTTTGCTTCTCTACCGACTCTTTGTTCGACGAAGCTCGCCTATCCATGAATATCCATGAATTGCGCATTGCTGTACGTGGACCGCAATTGATAGGGCATGAACCGTATTGATTCAATACACGTCTTAGCCTGCAGACCAGCAACATTGGCTTTGGGGCCACGAATATGCCGCCTGGTCGCAGGAAACGAATGTAAAGCACTCCCCGCACTCGAGATGGGCTGCGTTGCTCGGACCTGTCTATCGTATCAAAGCACCATTGTTCAGTCCCGATGTCGTGAGTATAGAAGCTTTAAGTGTAGGCATGGCGTTCAGACTTTTCACAGCTTGTAACTTCGGATCACGGATCGACTCGACATATATTCCAACATTGTTATCGCTATGTTAAAGCGCCTTCCTAACATGGAGAAGTGGCTTGGAAAGGGCATAGTTTAGGCCGATGGACAGGAACATAAACATCAACGAAAGGTTCTTGCCCCAGCTTTCACGTATGGTTTCCTCTACGCCATCTGTACATGTTCGATCGTAAAGGTTTGCCTCAGTCAAAAGGATGTTGGCGCGACGATGGATTCTGCAACTGGAGAAGGGAAGGATATACTGACGATCTTGCTGAACAATTCAAGAACGACAAAGGAGAGCGAGCGATTGTCAGGTCAGGTTTTGCTGGAGAACATCTCAACCTTTCTGTGAGTGCTTGCTGCCAGGACTTCCTTCAGAATCCTAGAACGCACACTGAAAACTCTTGTAGTGTGGTTGGGCACGAGACAACAGGTTGCACGATTAACTTTGCTCTGTAAGAACTCGCCGGTCATGCCGATGTTCAAAACAAGCCCCGTCAAGAGATACATGAACTTGGAAGTGATTTAAATTATGATGGCATAAGCAATTTGCCATATCTCGACGCACTTAAGCGCGAATGGTAAGCACTTGCTCATCTTTGTCTTTCGTTTGCTGTAATGCTCTTCAGTCTTCGACTACACGCGGTGTCCTCTCGCACCGATCGCGTCGCCCTCGAAGACGACGTGATTCCATTTGGGAAAACGGTTAGTACCACCGCCAACGGGGAGGTCATCACTTCTTCGCCCATCAAAGCGGGACAGGTATGTTCGACGTTGCCACACTGCTCCGACATTTCTCACCTCATCGCAGGTGATTCCAATTTCCGTTCTGAACACAGATCCCGAAGTCTGCGGCCCAGATAGTCATAGTTTCTCCCCCGAGCGGTGGCTCATTCCTGGGGGCGTGCTTCCAACGGACCAACTCCCTCGCGGTCCGTACGCCAATGTGGCGTCATTCCTGGACGGACCTAGGAACTGTCTCGGTTGGCGACTCGGTGAGCGTCAGGTGTTTTGTGTTGTTCTGTGGCTCATGATTAACAGCTATTCTTGACTTCAAAGTGATGCTCGCAATTTTGATTCGTGATTTTGCCTTGGAGGGCACGGCGGGTGCAAAGGTCGAACAATTCAGATCTACGACTACGAAGGCATTCGTCGGTGAGGAGGCCATGATGCCGCTTCGAGTGCGCTATTTGGGAGGCAGGTCGGTCGGTCAAGTATAGTGACTCGTTACAATCCAATAGTACTATGTTCTGTAGTACTTGAAGCCTAGTAGTAGTATTACTTATTACCGCATCAAAAGATGGGATTCTTAGACTATCACGATGCAGTACTAAGAGGATATGAAGTGAAATGTCAACCCTGGAGCTATGGCGCCATGGTCCACATCGTACTCTTATTATTGGCAGGCGTCATCGATAGTAAGGCTCCGCAAATGTTATGGTACGGTGCATATGGGTGGGAGGTCAAGACTCAAGACTCAAGAGGTCTTAGGGTACGGTCTCAGGGACACCTACGGCGCTTGCGCAGTGCGAACCACACTGTTCCACACAGGCAAATTCGGTGAAAAAACAACTGCCGCGCCACCCTAGTGAAAAAATAACAGAACCATTCCAGTCACAGGCACTACCAGGGGTCGAACCTGGGTTATGGGAATGTTTGATTCAGAATCCCATGTGCTGCCACTACACTATAGCGCCACATCTGCCGCACTCAATCGTATATAGAATCAGGTCAGCAACTCCTACATGCCTACATGTCATCTCCGCCGGAGTTGCCCCCGCTCAGTTGGTCCTACGACACACAAAAATTTAAATATACTCTTCCGCATGCAGCAATCCACATATATCGTAAACGTCTAGAGTTCTACAAAGTCCAAATCCATGCTCGAAAACCGAAAACTTAGTACGAGAACTTCATCAACCATGGGTTCAAGACGATCTACGTATATCATGTTAAGCACCTTTGAACCAAATCGACTACGATTTACTCACCGGTAGAAGAATATGACATCCAACGACGAGCGACAAGGGAATGACCAAGGCAAACTGCCATCCCGCTATCTGCCACTCAACGGGAACGAGGTCGCTGGTGAAGACGATTACCATTATGATGAGCGAGAAGCAGATGACGAAGGACAGCCAGAAGCCTTTGAGTATACGAGGAACTTGAAGAAGATGGGGTGAGTTCATGTCCAGGAAAGGAGACCAGAGCAAGTTACCTTCGATCCAGAACGTCGACTTTTCGACTTCCTTGCCGGTAGAGCCCCATGTCATGTCGTACGAGAACAGATGTGCAAGGAGGGCCGTGGACAGGTGAATACTCAGACCGCCAAAGAAGAAGACGCTGCAAGAGAATGAGTCTGACGACACTAAACGCCAATGAATACGTACAAGAATGGCACCCATCTCAAGTTCTCGTATAGCGCGCCAAAGAGCTTGCGATGACCCACCCGGTACTCAAGAAGCGTGAATCCCAGATTACCGAGAGCGGGGAAAACAACGACGCAGGCCAAGAGGATCTCAAAACTGTGAAGGTAGAACTGGTCTAGACGCGGCGCTAGTCCAAGAATGAGGTAATTGATAATCGATCCAACAGTCGCAGCGGCGATACCGTCTAGATGCTGTTCAGCCTCGTCTACGAGAAGGAACGAAAAGCACTCACAGTATGAAAACATGTACGACATCATGCCGATCTTATAATGCACTGGAGCGGCAGACCACACGAATCCCCTCAGCTGTTTACTGATCGGTCCTTGCCTCCACCACCTAACCAGCGGGTTGAAGATAATCTCGTCGCACCCATAGGCGTACTTCTGCCACCGCGCTAGCTCGTCGACGATCGTTAGACTCACACCCTCCTTGAACCCGCCATTCGAGTACGTCGCCCACCGGAGCGTGTAACCTCGCAGGAGGAGGCGCAGAGCGAGGTCAAAGTCCTCTGAAACGTTAGCCTCGGACCACTGCTTGCGTTTATTGTCCGCCGGGTCCACGAACGACGCATCTTGGACGGCAGACCACCGCAGGAACGCATTGTGTCCGACGAAGGGGGCGACTTCCCCGTTTGCGCAGCCGTACGAGATACATTTATTAATGCGCCGCGTGAAGTGCGTGATGCCGTTCTCGAAGTAGTGGTGCGCGACTTGCATGACGTCTGTGGTACAAAGTTAGGTCCAGTAGTCTCTAGAAGGAGGGACACTGACCGGACTCGTGTTGTATGATCGCGACATCCTCGCTCTCATACATCTCCCTCGCCGCATCCCTAAAGCAGTCCTCCGGAACGATCGTGTCCGCGTCGATGATCAGTATAATCTCCCCCACTCTCAAACTCTTCCCATTGCTCGCCCAGGGTTTCCACCTCCGTCCGCTCTCCTCGTAAATCTCGTTGATTGCTAATTGCATCGCAAGGTCCTCCAGTGAAACGCCCTCGGCCTCTTCCTCGCCTTGATCAATAAGGGCCGCGAGGTGCTTTTCGAGTTTGATTGACAACGCTAGGCCGTAGTTCATGCTACATTCATTAGCACTTCGAATACAAGTGAGGAAAGGATAAGCCTACTTGCTCGCTTTCTTGAACTTGCCCGCTCGCTTGAAACCTTGCGGATCTTTTCCGTTGTGCCCAGGCCGTGCAACCCACCCGATGTTGTGATTGGCGTAGAAGTCAATACGCTCCTGGCGATCCTTCTCGGGTATGAGCTGCAGTCCATCGTCGCAGATAAAGATGGCAGAAGTGCCGCCCTGCCGAGCGTACGTTTGCATGGCTCGTTTGATCGAGAAGACGGAGGGAGCGCTGGTATCAAATGATATGAGTGGAGTGGCAGTTCAGAGAAGAAGTAACGTACATGGTAAACTCTAAACTTTCCTTATACACGGGACATTGAATAGTAATGTGTGGAAGGTTATTGTCGACCTCTGGATTTGGCTCTGGTTTGATGGCAGAATAATAGGCGGAGTTTTCGTGATATTGAGATACGGGACCAATGACAAGTGAGATGTTGCCAATAAGTTGAAGACAGAAGAACTGAACGAGAGTGAGCGCCGAGAAGAAACAGATAAAGATACACGTACGATGGAAACACAGACGATAACAGGAAGTGTTACGCACATTGCGAAGCGGGTGGCGTCACCATCAAGAAGATACTCTTCCAATAGGATCGAGACCCCGGATCCAGCAAAGTCTACGTGACAATTTGAGTCAGAGTCCCTAGCAGCGTTCCGTATAATAACTTACAAACTGCGAGTGCAGCACCACATCCAGCATAAAACGGTCCGAGAAGAATATGCTTTCGTGGACGACGCGCCGATCCACCTTTCTCCGCATCACTCGGCGGTGTTGGGGAGTCGAGCTTCCAATTCCACCATCTTGTCTTTTTGGGCTTTGCGGGTACCACCTGTACAGTCGTTTCTTCTTTCTCTGAAAGTGGCGACGGAACATTGGACGTTGACGAAGCAAGCGACCGAAGTCTTGGCGTGGAGTCGGACTGAAGCGGGGGAGGGGTGTTCGCGTCGCGGTTGGGAGCTGCGCGCGTTCGCCAGATGTACTTGATGAGCTTCTCCTCGAATTCTTGACAGAGGGGAATGATGAGGTCGACGGAGTACGCCCAGAGGATAAGGCAGTCGTCTGAGCGCTGTTAGTGGACTGACGTTAGTGGATGATACATATTTTTTATGAGAAACACTTACGATGAAGGCACCACATTGGTCCTTTTCCGCGCTTGGAAGCATGTTGATGTGGTCTAGGATCTGGATGCGGGTCGTCTTGTCGATTTGAATGGATGTGTCGCCAGGTCGACTGTTACATATCAGGAAGATGAAAATAGGTAAAAGAATGTCTTACACAGAAGAGATAATAACATGGATGCTGGGGCTCTTCAGCTTAACAGCAACCGCAGGATTAAGTTTGCGAACGTTTTCCTCAAAGCTGACCAAGTGAGGGTTTTCATAAGGAAAGACACGGAATGTGCTTGACGACACGCCAACGGAGTCGGGCGAAGAATTAGAAGCAGTAACGCGTAGACAGACGCCGGTAGTCTGGGAAGAAGTAGGGTGAATGAACCAGTTATTAGGAAGAGTTTTTTCGTCTAATTGACAGTGAGAACGACGCCGGATGAACAAAGGAAAGGCATACAAATATTATGCAAAAGAGCGTCAAAGGCATCGTAGTCGCTGTTGAGGATGGTCACTCCGGCGCTAGTGATGCTGGCGGTAGAAGACATGGCGCGAGCGTCGTTGCAGAAGCAAGGCCATGACCTGTTATAGTGCTGATTTATTATTGGCAGATTGACGTGCTTCTCGTCCAGCATCCAGGAACCGGGCATTCAGTTCCATGACCGTCCAATCTCCCCGTCGACCACTTTCCTGCCCTGTACCTCGAGGAACGACTATGTTTATCAGATACGCTGTCATAAATGGCAGGACCGGCGGCGGAGTGTCGTAGTTATTCGCTATGCTGGTGATCGTAGGTGTAAGCTTAAAGAGGAAGCTGCGATCGTACCCCCGCCTCTTTCCTTTCAACCACCACCACCACGTCGGCCCAAAGGTGTCCCCGATGTCCTTATCGCGCGTCATGTCCAAGGCCTATGGAAACAGGTATCTGGCGGATGACGGGAAAAGTTACGGCTCTTACAATTAATCACGACAGCGTGTGTCGATCCGGCTCTCGAGGTATGCGTGTTCGACGGAACGGTTTCTCCAACCAACCGTCCTGCGTACCTTCATCACTGCATGGCCGCCGCCCGACACTTTGCTTGCTTCTCATCTAGACTGGTTCCTATTCGTACCCATCTCACCCTATTGGCGCGCATTCTCAGCTCGGTGAAAGCTATTATGTTCCTGCATCTGGAACTTTGGTGTGAATGATCGCGTTCGAGATCAAACCTGTCGATCTGTCCACATGTAAAGCATTCCTTCGTTCACGTATCCCCCCTCCATATTGCCCTTTAAGGAATACCTGTTTTCATTCCAGACTCTAAAGACTCGGGCCTCGTTTTGAGCAGCATCCATGTCTTCTTCCCTGCCGTCTGCAGCCACGTCTGTGCACGATCCCTTCGACGATGCACACCGTTATGTGTCCAGCACATCGATCGCGTTTCCCTCTGGGCCTATACCAGCCCCCAGAATGCGCTCAACCCTTCTCCCCATCTCTCTCTCCACCACAGACGACAAGGAAACGCTTGACTCTCTTTCGGTCCCAAAGCCATGGAGAGACAAGCCCAACCCCCGCGCAAAGATGACATACGTCCTGGTCTATGGTATGATATTTGTCGGTATCGCAATCAGTACGTTAGCTTTTTCATCCGTCGACTCCGGAACTGAGATGTTTCGTAGGTGCCGTTCAGTGCTATCTGACATACAGGAACGTAATGCTCGACCGACAACCGCTCTGTCTGGTCATGGACGAGCAGTTTGATCGTTCTACAGACGAAGTATTCGGGCCTTCTGGGTACTTTATGCGGGAGGTGGACGCTTCAGGTGCTGGGTCGGTAACCTTTGCTTACTTTACTGCTTCTTTCTTATCATTCCTTCCAGAAATGGCCAATTCGAGATGAATACCGCCTCGTCAAAGAACTCGTTTGTGCAAGATGGCATGTTGCATCTCGTACCGACATTAACCTCAGAGGAGATCGGTCAGGACGCTGTGTTTGACAACTATGTTTACAACCTGACGGACTGCACGTTCAACATCACGCAACCGGACAATGGCTTTATTATTCAAGGTGACGGAACTACCGCGGGATCCAGGGTGAGGTTATTCTTCGAGCTGTTGCTTCCTCTTCTTACTAATTCATTCTAGCGATTCGATTACTCTGGCTACTACAAAGCCTGCAGCGCTGTTTCTAATTCATCCACCGGATCCATTATAAACCCCATTCAAAGCGCGCGGATCAGCACACTTCTTAGTGCACGGGAAGGTCGCGGCGGTAGCATCAAGTATGGGCGCGTGGAAGTGCGCGCAAAAATGCCCAAGGGCGACTGGATGTGGCCGGCGATCTGGATGCTCCCGAAGGACGGCGTCTACGGGCAGTGGCCACGGAGCGGAGAAATCGACATGGTCGAAAGTCGGGGGAACGGCTTGAGGTATACGGCGCACGGGTCAAACTTCGTACAGGGATCGCTGAACTGGGGCCCGAGCCCAGCGTTGAACGGGGTAGACAAGAGCTTCAGCTGGTGGACAGAGCGACGGGAGTCCTTCGCGGACGGCTTCCACACGTACGTGCTGGAATGGACGGACAAGTTCATTCGCATCTACGTGGACTCGCGGACGCGTACGCTGTTGTCGTTCAAGTTCAAGGAGCCGTTCTTTGACCTGGGGGATTTCCCGACGACGGTGTCGGAGAATGGGCAGCAGGTGCCGTTGCAGGATCCGTGGGTGAATGGGACGGGGGATGCTGCGCCGTTTGATGAGGAGTTTTATCTGATTATGAATGTGGCAGTCGGGTCGACGACGGGGTGGTTTCCCGAGTCGCAGGGGAATAAGCCGTGGATGGATCGGGCTGCGGGTGGGTGATGTGTGTGTTTTCTGTTGGTGATGAAGCTAACAATGGATGGTAGCACCGATGAGGGACTTTGCGAATGCGCAAAGTTTGTGGTATCCGACTTGGCCACAAGATTTGAACGAGAGGGCCATGGTGGTGTGAGTATTCTCTCCTGTTGCTCGTTTATCTTTCTAACGTCTTCGTAGTGATTACGTTAAAATGTGGAAACACTGCTGAATTTACTAGAATTTGAGGTTCAAGGGACTTTGTTGTTGTCAATGGTTCTATCCTCAAACTAGTGACTGTGGAATGGAACTCAACATACTTATGTATAATGTGGCCCACTATCAACTCATATACTGTCTTCCGTTTCAAGAGAGTTCAACCACTCGCTGGAGGTGCGAACTAGCGCCTGCAAGCGAGCGGAGGTCCAAGCTAAAGAAGAAACGCGTCCCACTTCGGTAGCCTGCAGCTTGACATGTCCGTATTTAGAAATATTAGATTCGCTGCCCCACGATTCGTGTGGCTTCTCTTTCTCTTTCCCCAAACTCCCATCCTCGCTCTTCCAGCCTCGTCGGTCGTCCATTTTTCGCACCCGCCCACCTACTCCTTATGTGTTGGTTGGCTGGTTCGTGTCTTGATCCATCCAGCCTTCACCGGAGTTCTCCACTTGCTTGATTCCAGCACAAACAGTCAGCGCGATCTGCACTGCAGTCTCGTTCGCTTTCCACTACAAGCGGAGACCTCTCCCCCGTTCGATATTTGACCGTAGGAGACCGTTGAATATTGTCTATTACGGCCGTTCTACGGTAACCTGGAATGACCACTTTTTGAGTCTACTCAACGCGTTTACTAGATTGTCGCATGACATTCTGGCCTCACGCGTTGAAGCGCCCAACAACAAAGATCTCTAACTCAGTAGATCGCGATCTGTGTCCATCACACTCTCGGCGAGTCTGTCTCCTTGCTCACTCCTACTGGCCTCTTGACAGGCCCACTCTTCGTTGAGGTTGCAGTAAGTCGACGTCCCGTACCCGTTAAACATCGTACATGTTACGGCCGTAACCGTAACGGTACGGTGTCCACCCTAGGCCCATTGCTTCACTCTCCTAGCTAAGTTGCCGGGTCTAACTCCTTGGGTATGCTACTAACCATACTACTAAACTTATTATTACTTCTAGTACCACTCCTAGCCTAAGGCTAAGAACACCAACAGTGTGGCGTTGAATTACGGTGGCAGTGTCGTTGTTTGTCTGCGCAATGCGCAACAAATGACCTCACATCCCGCTTTGGCTACCTACCTCCACCAGCCATGCGCGTGCCCTCTCTCACGACGTTGCTCTGCCTTCCTGCGCTCATATTCGGCCAGCAAATACCCATGTCCTCGACGACCAATCCTACCATAGCCGATCTGCTCACCATCGAGCCGTCGGTGTCCATATTCTACTCCTACGCCCGCGAGCTGCAGTTGAGCAGCATGTTCTCGACAACGAGCGCGAAATTGACTGTTCTTGTGCCGACGAACAAGGCAGTGATGGCGCTGGCGAGGAAGCCGCACCAAGGCAAGCCTGAGGAAGACCATATTGAGATTTCGGAGCAGGAGTTTGACAGCAGGTCGAGAAAGAATGTCGAGCGGTGGATAGGCTCGCACATTATACAGGTTCGTCTGGATGTCATGATAAATTGAATCTGCATTAAAATATTTGGTTAGCAATATCCTTTGGATTTGTCCACGTCCGCTACCTATGATACCCTCATTGAGGGAAAGTCGGTTCACTTTGAGTCGCAAGGTGAAGATTGGACGCAGCTTCTCATAGATGATGGCATTCGAATTAAGCAAGTCAAGGAGGTACGTATCTTATAAATGTGGCGCGCACAGCCTCTAAGTTGGTTTCAGGCTTCAAACGGTGTCATTTATGTTTTGGACGGGACGATATCCGTTGACTGATTCTCCGCATTCCGACTATTGTTGTACACTAGCTATCGACATTAATATCGAAGAAAACGACGGAATATACAACTACGCGTGAACGACGATCTCTGCAATCTCAGCCAGACCCAGTGATCTCAAGTAACACGCCTGTAGTAAGTCCATGCAGGCCTCCCAGAAGTCCGGCGGGTTTGCTTACTAGTCCCACCAGAGCTCATTGACGCCGTCCTGGGATTTGACCCTTGGAGACTGGAGGGCCGCAGCTCGCCTGAGAGCCAAGCGTGTTTTAGGCGGCATCGCTTTCCCGTATAACGTTCTCTAATTCGCGATTCTCGACAAATTGACGAAGAGATGTTAAACGCTGCGTAGGTTCGCATATCGTACCGGTTCAGAAAAGGTATTACAAATGCCAAATTGACGTGAACTAAATTTTGGTTCGCAGTACCAGCTTGATGTATGTCTGCCTCCTCGCCTTCCTAGGCCATGACTGGAACCAGATTCTTTTCAGGTCAAGTGCCTCAAGTAAGTACGTTAAGTACGGTAAGGTCGATAACATTCTTGGTCGTGGAACTCACAGCTTTCCAATTCGTTTCAGGCTTCAAATTGTGTCATACTCTATGTTCAAAATGGGATGACATCCGTTAACTTGATCGGATGATATCTTGACTGATTGATTGTGCGCTGATCCTATTGACATTCAATAACACACTAATCGCGAAGAGGACGGCAGATGTGCGTGACCACGCGTGAAATGCCATCGAATGGTAATCCACTCATTCCCGGCGAAGTCATCGCAAGTGACACGTTCGTGGTGAGTCCCTACATATCTTTCAGGAGTGCGGCGGCTTGTTGAATATTAGTATTACGACCAGCGGCTTCGGATCTGACCCTCCGCGCGGTAACGGCTAGTAAACATCCGGAGGTCAGCCAAGCTGCTGCGCTTTCGCATGTAACTCGCGATTCCTGCAGGGCGAGGGTTCAGACGGCTACGCGGGTATTTTACTGCCTCAGGCAGTGCAGACTGGCGCACCGACGGGTTTGGAGGTGCGCTTCGAGCAGTGCCTTATTGGATTATCCAGACCCCTGACATCGGAAACAACCGAGGGTCTTATTTATGTGTTCAAGAGTCCCAACCTTGGACTTTTCGCGCGGTCCATTCTCTCTTCTCTTTCTTCTGCGCTCTCGTCGCGGCGCGACTTTCCTTGGTTTTCGGAGGGTCCGTTTCTTATTAGGCTGGGGCGGTCGCGTTGTTTATTCTTCATTCTTCATTCTTCATCTCTTTATTTCTTCACGACTTCCTTTTCGCTTTCTATTTCTTATTATGCCTTCTTTCAACAACATTTTCGGGGACTGTGATCCCGACTTTGCGGGGTACAATTCGTCCGTGTTTGGTGCCCTTCCCTACCCGACACCTGCTAGCGAGGAAGGCGGATTTGTCACCTTCTACTTGACATCGTTCAACCCGTCGGTGCTTAACTGCACGGTGCTTGGCCCGAAGCAGATCAAGTACTTCTCCATCGTGACGGATCCAACCATGCCTACGTACACGGTGTTGAACGATGCGGAGGGTCACAGTATTGCGCTCGTCGAGTGGCAGAGGTCACCGGACGTGGAGATGCGCGGCGTCTTGAGCAAAAGAAAGGTCGGGGACTGGCTTAAACTCAACGCCAACAAATCGTGTGTTATCTTCTTCATACGTGTTGTTACCGCTGACTGGTATGATAGGGCGCGCATCATGGACGTGAAGGGCAAGCGCTATTTCTGGGTGCCAGAGGACCAATACATAAACGTGAGGATCTCTCTCCGCCTCGTCTCACACGGCTGAATCCTCTTTTCGCATAGCTTTATTCCTCTGGTTCGGCGCGCACCGTGCTAGCGCGTATCTGTCGGGGTGTCAATACCATCGTCCTGGACATGACGTGCGGCGCCATCCGGCAGGGCCTGCTTGACACGATTATCATTGCCACCCTTCTTCTGCAATCCGGAAAGAACATTGATTGATTATCCTTCTGTTCACTCGTTCACGCTATTTAAATGCTTTACTCACGATCGCTCTTCTGTTTGCACTATTTATCACGTATTTATTCTACCTACATGGACTGGACTACTACCCTTAGACTAGATAGAAAGTATCGACGCCAAGTTACGAAACACAACGAAATGTACATGTCTTATACGTCCCGACGGGTGTGTCGGTCTGATGCCAATAACGATCTCTAACATGATGATGATGATTTTCGCTTTCTAATCGTGTGTTCTGGAGGTTAATCCGGGACTGAGGATCTGTTGCGTATGGTCAGGGCCCTAATACAGCGGGACTTTTGTGTCTGGACCTTGGAACCACGATCTGATTCACCGAACTCATTTCACCGTGTGTACATGTTCAATCCGATACGCAGTGTGTCAACGACAAAAAATACACGGTTAGACAGAACTCTCATCTGAAAGCTGAGGATGCTTCTGCCGGCGGCACAATAGTCCTTTCCGACTCTGTCCATTATCGTGCTTCCATCTTGGACGTCAGTACTACTTTTGACTCCCACTGAATATCTCACCCGCCGCGTTGACAGAAAGCGGGCCCATCATAGCGCTATGAAGCACCGCAAAGATATTTCAGGTAATAGAAATGCGCCACACAAGTACACCCTTGGCCTAAGCTGATACTTCCTGGACCTTGGCCAAAACATCCGGACAACAGAAATACAATTGCTACGAGGAAAGGCAGTATCAGAACTACGGCAGTTTAGGAACTATGCCGAAACGAGGATCTTCCCAGCCAGAGAAGGGCGCGGACCTTCTTCAATGCTGGACGACCAGAGGAAAGCGACAGTTGAATCAAGCTTCTCAAGCTAGGGTTTGAATGGAAAACAACACCAGCATCAGAGAACGACCTGCCTTCTGTGGAGTAGAAGCGGGTTGAGATGAAGACGGCATGGAAATAATTCAAAATTCTTCCCTTGGACGATGCTAACGGCTCAGCTTCTGACTATAGTGTGAAATAACAGAGTATCAGACAGGTGCTAACCTCTTGAAGCGGAAAACAGGCTGTAAAGAGCCTGAGTTAGCCCGAAGTGTACTCGTCAACGAGATCTGAGAAATGTTTTGGCTCAACTGGGAACAACTGGATGTGCCGCGGGGGTTAGATGAAGAATCTAGAATAGCCCCAATCGTTCCTCTCCGGTCAACCCTTGACGGGAGGGGAGTCTGGTGCTGGAAGCCAGGAGCGTCGGAAGATGGCCGACAAAGTTCAGTTTTCGTTTCCTGACCCAGTCGCAAAGGAAGCCTCTATAGCACGAAGTGAGACCTAAAATACCCCTAGGCGACGTTCGAGTAGACGCCCTTCGCGTCGGTAGTGATATTTTCCCTCAGTAGGTCGGACTGGGCTAGCGCAGCGAGGTAGCCAGTCGTTCCGGGACCTGGGTCGAAACTTGGGCGTAACGAGAAATGGGCGTAGGGTAGATGTGAGAGGGAAAAAAGCACTGTCGATAAATGTGTTTATGCATGCATTTCGTGCGCATAAAACGCTTTGTGTCGCCAGTACTGTATGTCCATAGTCAAGAGGTCCAGGATAAGGAAATTTGCAAGATCATGACCACAGCCGAAAGCCTGGCGAAGCACATTAGTAACGATCATTTTGGAACGTTGGATGTCGTTTGCCCGTACTGCGATAAGCAGATTATGTAGGAAGATGGCGGGGTTCGTGACGCATCTGAAGGATAAGTGTG
>JADNRX010000515.1:0-36861 GCA_015501595.1 Hymenopellis radicata | reverse complement strand
CCGCATCCCAGCAGTCGTAGATGACGATAAGGTTGTACATGACGCGCATAATCATACAAATAGAGGAGAACAAGCAAGATTTATTTTCACGAGACAATTAAATCCGTATAATTACGCCCATTGACAGGAAATATCGTACCTAAAATGTTCATGTTAGTGCTAGTATACAATTAGAGAATGAAACGCACGTTTTCTTGGTGAGACGAAAATTTCCATCCAGAACGAGCGGCACGGACATCGCGTATGATTCTCCCGTAACGAGCGAGTTCGCGCCCCAGATCTTCTCACAAGTCTGCATAGCACAGGTAGGACAAGCACGCGAACGCTTCCTTAAACAGTTCCGACAATATCTGACGCGCCTGGTCACGCAGGGTTCTGTAGGAATCTCTATCTCCTCGTTGGATGGTTGAGGATGGGCGGAGGAGGACCACTAAGATAATTGTTAGAGGCAGCCAGGAGAATATACGCATACATACTAGATAGGCAAGGGACTCGTCGCAGGTGCAAGACACAGCTACCACCGTGTCAGAGGGGCTGGGGTTCTGATCCATGGCGGTCCAGCTTGTGATCGAAGATAGATATGTGGAAAGCACGAACCGAAGGCGCTACATCTGTGTTCGCATTGCTTGAAGGGACGGTTGCTTCGCTCATGACGGTTGTTTCGCTCATGGTTGAAAAGAAGGTTATTGCACAGCCACCATGATGTCGGCTCGATCAACCTACAAGATGCCTGCCTAGAAACACGTGTAGTAAGAGGTGCCGCCTCTAGTTCCAGAATCTTAAAAAATTCAAGCGCGCCGACAAGAGTAAAGTAAGATAATAGATTTTCGGGTACATGGAACATACAATGGTAGCAGTAGTAGTACAATGGAAGATAGAGATGATGATTATATAACCGCCTTGATGTGAGACTCGTCGATAGTGGAATAGACGAAGCCGTCGTCAAGGAGGGCGTCGATAGCCACACTAAGAGAAAACATTAGCAAAAGGGAGCAAGAAATGTGTCAGAGACTCGCCTGAGATTGTGAGAGTCGGATGCTCCTGGAACGCCGGCCTGACACAATTCCTTTGATATTCCAGCGACATGCAAACCATCCGGCAACTCAGCCTGCGCAGCCAGTAATTCGACGATGGCGCGCTGCAGAGCCGGTAGGTGTGCCCATCTCGAATCACCATCCTTCTTCGGTGCTGGAAGATACGCGTTGGGAACAGCTGCGGAAGCCTGGATTGGCGGATAAGCAGGGAACGGTCGAAGAAATGCATCGCAACGTACCTGTGGAGCTATAGCCACCTCCTGCCTAGCGGTGAGCGACATGCATTGCAGGTAGTGGAAATCGATCTCCATATAATCTTCGAGCTTGTGAGCGGACCGAACGACGACATGGACGGTCTCCCCAACGAGGACTAGGTAGCCAATAAAGCGAGCATAGACGAGCACCCTGAAAATATTTCAGTCTAATCACGATGCGAGCTAACAATACGTACTGCACGTTGTCATCAACGGATCCAATATTTCCATCCAGCCAGAAACGCGCATCAATGAGGTTACCGTCGTTGACCTTGTAAATCTTGTGCGTGACGTTTTCGATGATGTCCAGAACACAGGCCACAAACGTGATCTAAGGCCATATGAGCAATAAATGCCGACGTTTCGGGCGATCTCACCATCTTAACAGGAACGCCGTCGATAACGAAACTCCCTCCAGGAGAAGTCGGACGAAGAGCCTTATGCATTTGGGCGATTGTGACTGGGCGTAGACCGAGGTCATCGTCCTGTGAGAGAAAAAGGGTGTCGCGCGTCAGTCGTGGCTTCCATGGCAAAGCAGAATACATTTACCTTGCGTCTAGCATCGATGGGGATATCCTTAAACCCACCGGGCACGCTGTCGGTGGAGTCAGATGGTTTTTGAGATGCGATCATGATGGCAATATGAACAAAGGTCCACATCCACGTGGCACCCATTTCCCCATTTCCAACATGCCACGTGATCCTTGTTGACTTTCGATCATTCACGCACGCAAGTTCGATGTACAAATGCATCGAATAAAAAAAATAAAAAAAGCTACAGGCAGTATACATCGACCACAGATAACTCCCGGCGCGTCAAACAGCTCGCTACGACATACACGAGGATAGAAGGAATACAAGAAAGGGACCAATGAGATCAAAAACGAGGTATGAGGCTACAGTAGTCTAGATTACAATCAGAGTAACATAATAGAACGGCCAAGAAATACAAGACGGCAAGATATACAGACTGTTGTAGCGCATGTAGATGGATGGAAGGGATACAGTATGTCGAAAGCGGGATAGGATAACAACAGGGGAAGCACGACCGGATAGCGAATTTACGAGAATCGCCGACGCTTGCTGCTACCGTGCTAAAAGAGACCATGTAAGACTTGATAGTTGAAAGAAGAGCAGAAATCATACATCATCTCCCTGTTTTTTGCGCTTCGCTGCTTCTCGTGCAAGCCGGTCACCACTTGCAGCAGCTAGAATGGCAGCCCGAGTCGAACCAGCACCAGAGGTCTTACCACTGTTGCCTCTGTTGCGGGTAACCATGATATGCCCAGCGGGAATAGGCGAGGACGACCGTGAGAGCGACGTCTTTCGAGTGGCGTCCATTGTTGCAACTAGCTCGCGAGTGTCCTCAATGAAGCTCGCAGCATCGCTAAGAAGAGCAGTCGCCTCGTTCAGCACGGTGGAGACGCCGGGCGACTTTGCGATAATGGGGGAAGAGAAGGGCGAGCTGACAGGTGATCTGACGACAGGTGTGATGGGCGAACTGAATGGCGAAACGAGGGGTGAACTGTTAATTGGTGGGATTGGATAAGACTCAGGAAGTAGGATCCCGGTTTCCTTGAATTGAATCGGCGAGCCAAGGTTGGCGATGGCGTGATTGCGGGAGAGACGACGACCCTCGGCGATGGCGAGGCTACGAGAGAGACGACTACCCGAGGCCTCAGTCACCGAGGCAGGCGCCGGCTTGTCAGATATCGCACGAGGCAAGCCAGCTTTTTGTGGTACGGAGGGTTTCCCCGCCGTCAAGGCTTCGTGGAATTTTACCTGAAGAGTTTATCAGAAGGGGTTGGAGAGTCAAAGGGAAGAACATACCATTGCTGCTTTCTCAACGGCGCGTGCCGCAGAAGACTGTGTAGCATGAGCTATAAACTCATCCAACGTCTGGACAGGTAAGCCCAAAGAGTCGACAGGTGTCGATGGGGATTGATCAGTGGTTCCAGAACGAAAGGTTGATCGGATCGAGGATGTTGCGAAATTGGAAGATGAAGACGCATTGTCAAACCGAGCCGGCCGCAACGTCGGTGTAGGTTCAGCGGAGGGGACGCTACTCGAGGCTGTCAAGAATTTGGACGGAGCTACGGGTCCACCACTCGGGATGTGAATGCGAATGGGATGAAAAAGTTTGGGTTTGACGCGCGATGGTAGGTGACGTGGTGGACGGACCGCGGTGGACTGTTTAGTTGCCGACTCGGAGGTGGCCGATTCTTTGACTGTGGAGGTGATGGGCGCTTTTGCTGAGGAGGAGGACGTAGACGTAGAGGGGATGGGCGCTTTTGCCGAGGAGGAGGACGTAGACTCTTTTGGGCGAAAGTAGGCCACTAGAGTAGCCTGCTTCATGATATTGTTTAATGTCTGCACCACATGTCAATACAGAAAAATCAAGGGGTGGAGTGTACGTACCCGCATGCCGTGTCCACGCCAATCAATGTGACCTTGGAGATCGTTTGCCTCCGCGGGTGTCAGTTCCTCAGCGAACTCTGCGTAGAATTGTTTCCATTCGGTCCAGAGAAAATCGGTCAAGTGCTGAAGACCAGCTTCCCGGGCGGACCGATAGGCTGGAAGCCGACGAGCGGCCCACTCTAGGTGATGGCGTGCTGCCCCCATTCTTAGTCTAAGGAACATCAACAATAGATCATACAAGCTCGAAGGCACGAACCCTTACCGGCGCACAACCCCTTTTAGCACTGCCGATATCCCCTAAGGGTAGGTTAGTAGGCACGAAAGGATCGGGACTAGCGAAAACCCTACAGAGACTGTCTTGAAGCAAGCACGAATACAGGAATGGGCGTCCCGAAGAGTCAAGGAGGAGGCGGGCGTAAACCCTGGATGAGAAAAAGCCTTGAACGTATAGCTATACAGTTTCTCTTAAGTCCGCAACTCCGCTCAGCACAATGCGAAGTGCCTCTTTTTAGACAAAGCTGTGCACTCTGCGGCTAAGTCCGTAGGTTCGGCATGGCCGCCGAACGAGCCATCATCCAAGCACCGGAATCTCAACAATACGCAGAATGCCTAGAAGACCTGATTGGAGTGCTGGAGTAGTCATTAGAGACATAGTATCAAGTATTCCGCTGTAACCGAAGGTTCCCTGACCACTGCGTAAGTGACTTTGAGTTTCTGTCCGACGAAAGCATAATCCTGATCGAAAGGCGTTTAAGCACTCATACAGTAACCTCGATGGTCACCCCCGCAAGGGCGGTCGTCCCAAAACTTACTTATCAAAAGAGGAGCGTCTAGCTGCCCATCGAATTTCCAACCGTGCTAGTTGGCAAAAGTAAGTTTTTAAGCCTCCATTCACGTCCCAGCTCAAAAGTGATTCCAGACGTGCAGATCAACAAAATTTAATGCGACGTGAGAAGTATCGGGAACAACGACCAACGTGCGTATCGAAACGAACCTGCTATACAAGGACTTACGAGCCTGCATAGACTTGAGCAGTTCATCTTGCGCAATGCTCCCGGAACGTATAATCCATTGGCAGCAGTGGCCATGCCTAAGTACGTCCTCATCTCTCTCATGTTGATTCGTCTCACTCTACGCTAGACGTATAGATCCCAACCCTATTCTCAAGGAGTCCGAACGGAACGACATAGCACGCGTCGGCTTGGTTAGAGCACGACAGATCGACCAAGAGTTTTCGGCATATGTTGGGAGCGACCCTCGATTGTTCGTGGAGGCTCGACTCCTAGAATATCTCAGTCAAGTTTCCTCGCATAACGAAGATCGGGATGCTATGAACGTTATCGACGGTCCAGCTGAAACCATCGCACAGCTGCGCCAGAAGTGCTATGACATTCGCGACCACATCTGGCAGCGCGTCGGATCCGGCAAGCACTACGACCGGATTACCGATATTATGGATGGTATGCGTGGGTGGAAGGTTGGCTTCAGGATGTCTCATGTGAAGCTCTGGTTTCGGTGCAGTCTCTACGTGAAATGTATTCCCAGCGCAAGTTACAGTATCAGAAATAAACTACGTTGATCTTATGTTACTTTACAAACACGCAATGTCAGCGAGTCGGGATCATTTTAGCTCCAGTTCAGAATACACGGGTCGGGAAGGCAGAACACGAATAAATTTTTTGTTCAGAATACATGGGTGGGGAAGGCAGAACACGAATAAATTTTTTACACATTGAGAGGTAACTACAGTTCGGAATACATGCGGTAGCTACATTTCAACGGGATACCAAGAGATACAGTTACACATAGATCACACGCCGCGAACGACTCACAAGATCTCCTCACAAGATCTCGCATTGCCCAGCGTTGCGCAACTCCAGGAGTCTGTTGCGCGCTTCATACCAGGTGGGTTTCTTGGCATATACGGCACGCCTGACACTGGTAACCTGAGGAGACACGAGCCCCCTGCGAATCAAGTTAGACAAGATTTCAGAAAAAGAATTTACGCGTACCAATTATTGGACAATCCGACACACCTCCCTTTGGAGACAGCGTACCAGGGTCCTGCGTTGGCATTGGGTGGTGGGGTGTCCCAATAGATGGCATTCAGCGCGTCATTGGTGTCTGCGTCCATGGCAGCGGCTGCAGCGAGTGGCGTAGGTCCTGCGGGACTGATGGCAGTAGCCGGCGGCGTCAGTCGCGGCTGTACGAAACCGAGCGACCCAAAAGCACTCGCAGGCGCGCTGACTTGGGAGGCCGCTTGAGAGACGGCGGCGCCTGAGAGACTGGCGGCGCCTGAGAGACTGGGGCGCTGAGAGACTGGCGGCGCCTGAGAGACTGCGGCGCCTGAGAGACTGGCGGCGCCTGAGAGACTGGCGGCGCCTGAGAGACTGGCGGCGCTTGAGAGACTGGCGGCGCCTGAGAGACTGGCGGCGCTTGAGACACTGGCGGCGCTTGAGAGACTGGCGGCGCCTGAGAGACTGGCGGCGCCTGAGAGACTGGCGCGGCGCCTGAGAGACTGGCGGCGCCTGAGAGACTGGCGCCGCTTGAGAGACTGGCGCCGCTTGAGAGACTGGCGCCGCCTGAGAGACTGGCGCCGCCTGAGAGACTGGCGCCGCCTGAGAGGCGCTGACTGCCGCGTCGGAGGGGACTGGCGCGTCGGAGACTGACTCCTGTGAGACAGGCGCGTCGGAGGAGACTGGCGCGTCGGAGGCTGACTCCTGGGAGACAGGCGCGTCGGAGGAGACTGGCACGTCGGAGGCTGACTCCTGGGAGACAGGCGCGTCGGAGGAGACTGGCGCGTCGGAGGCTGACTCCTGGGAGACAGGCGAAGAGACGGGAGCCGAATCCTCCGACGCTGCTTCGAAAGCAGAGGTGTCGCCGACGAAGAATGAAATAGGGAGGGAGTGACCCGGCCCGACGATTGTCTCCGCGCAATTCGCACAAACTGTCGAGTGGATGAGATAAGGTCAGATAAGAAGGAGATAAACATACCTAGTGCAGTAGGGCCGTCATTTTTGCAATCAGTTGCCAGCATGTGTATATTTTCTGCACAGCATTGTTAGAGGGAATAAAAAACACCAAATGAAACGTACTAGAAGCAGCATAGGCAATAAGATCAGCCACCTCATAAGCCTTGGGGTGACGAGAGCCTGAGAAAGCAAATCAGCTCAGGTCGTAAAAATTGCCTGTCTACTGTACCTTGGGCATCGGACTCGACCGATTGAAGAGAGTCGCTTGAGAAAGAGAACACAGAAGATTCGGCGTCGGGGTCTGAAGTAAAGTGTCAGCATGAAAGAGACCTAATCCAAAGTAACCGAACCATCTAGAAGGAGATAGATCAGGGACATAGATATCGGAAGCAAAAAATAACCTACGCGTTGTGGGTCCTCCCGGCGCGTCCATGCCACACGCGCTGAGTAGAGCAATCAGTTCAGAAACGGTGTATCGCTCTGTATCACTATTAAGCGCGGAAGGCATGTTGAAGTTAGGAAGACAAAGTATAACGCCGTGTTGACGCATCTTTAATAGAGGTAATTGAAGCGGAGCGCCAAATCGAGTGGCTTGACTATACATGATCGCTAGTTACCGGTTCAAGACCGGCAGTATCCGGATGCGGTTGGCAGCTCGCTTTTTCGCTCAAGGTCATACACGGTCCATAAGAGCATACAACTCTGTGGTGAGAACGCGTATGATTTGGCATGGAGTCTGACGCTCATCACGCCTCAGATTATGGAAAGTCTAACCGACTCGGACAAGGTACCTCCGCCGCCAATCGGATTAGCCAGCACGCCGGATGCAATTCCAAATGGGTCACCTCCCGCATCGGGGACAACGCCTAACGGATCGGGTCAAAAGAAAACCAAGGTACTACAGTATCATGTAAGTATAACGCGTAATACAGGGACTGATAATGCTTTTAGTCTCGCGTCAAGACAAAAAAAGCTCCGCCTCCACCAGAAGAGCATCATAACCGTTGGACGACTACTGAGCAGTATGCCTTTTTGGACAAATACCGCACTCAATACCTCGAGCACAAAGCTAAAGGCCAGCTGGGTCTTCTATGGCCAGAGGTCGAGACGAATTTCCTGAAGCGCTGGTCGGTTGCAGCACTATGTCAGCAACTCAAGATTGTCGTCGATGACACCGTCACCCAAGCGCCCGACACAATAGCTGAACGGAATGCCCGCAAGCCGGTTACAGCCACTGGCAAAGTCAAAAAGGTATTGTATTCCCACGAGCGCATTTTGGGTCAAACACTCACTCCGTGTCAGCGTATTCGCAACTGGTTTGAAAACAATAACACGCTCAAGCGGCCTCGCGCACCTGCCAAGAAGGACGTCTTCGACTTCAACGGCCGTACTCGTGTTCATCACCCTGTGGAGATTTTCCAAAGTCGTTACCGCAATCTAATCGACACTCAGCTCGAGACTCTCAAAGAAGCGGAGCCAGACGCATTACACCTTACGCTATTTCGACGTGCAAGCGAGTTGGCTTGGGAGAACGCTTCCCCGCAGATACGCGCGGAATGTTCGGAGGCGGTGGAAGAGGAGAAAAGGCAGAAGGAGGAGTTAAAGGCACTGGAGAAGGAGGAAAGCGAAGAGCGGACACCCGAGCTATACGCCAGGTATGTTGATATTTATCCTTATTGAGCTGCTTTGACATGTCCCTAGTGCTCTCGCTATGCTGCCGGCTCACATCAACGTATTCACGTCCAAAATTGCGGAGAGAACTGGTCAGATTTTCTTGATCGCTTGCGTAGGTCCAGATGAGAGGGGTTCGATTTCCTCACAGTCGTAAGTTCATTGTTGTCCTTCAATGACTTGATGCTGATATATAAAAAGGTGGCAGTTTGGACCGTCGTATGCACAAGTCAACGATGTCGGCCACACTTTTGAGGAGGCGTACGCAGGCTTCCAGTCATTTTTCTTGGACCAATTTGAAGAATACGCCAAGGGTTGTTTCACACGTGCTATGCGTGAAAAGCACATCCCTGAGGACCGTCGACGCAAGATTGCACCAGCCGCAAAAGCACCAGTCGCGATGATGATTGATGAGAGCGCGATTTCCGCTCCGGTACTTACTGGACTAGTTGAAACGGAAGATGGACTGGATGTTCTTGGTCCCGGCACTACCCGCCAGGATGAACAGTCCACTTCCAATGAAAACGACAATGATTCCTGGGCGCCAGATCCCTTCATGGTGAATGTTTCACAGCTACCCTTAGGCCCACCATTGCCGAATGTGGAGTCATCCATGACTTCAGTGCCCTCGTCTACTTCCGATGTCTCTTTCCCACCATCCGCGAACATGGAATCATCCGCGACGTCCGCGCCCTCATCTGCGACCATGGAATCATCCATGACTTCCGCGCCCTCATCCACCCCAGGCCCGTCATTGCCGAACGTGGAATCATCCATGACTTCGGTGTCATCGTCTACTTTCGCTGCCTCTTTTCCACTATCTGCGACCATGGAATCATGCATGACTTCCGCGCCGTCATCCACCCCAGGCCCGTCGTTACCGAACATGGAATCATCCATGACTTCGGTGTCATCGTCTACTCTCGCTGTCTCTTTCCCATCATCCGTGACCATGGAATCATCCATGACTTCCGCGTCCTCATCCGCCTCAGGCCCATCGTTTCCGAACATGGAATCATCCATGACTTCAGTGCCCTTGTCTACTTCCCCCATCTCTTCTCTGCCATTCATGATCTCTCAAGCGAGGTCATTTATGACTCCGGCACCGACGCCCGCATTCCCTAAATCTTCATCACCATCTCAAGCGGGGTCATCTATGACCTCTCCTTCACCAATATGTCCATTACCTCCGCAGCCTGCGTCGCCATCAGCTCTTCCTTCGTCCAACTTTGATTGGGCATCGTCTATGACTCAGGTCGAATTGGAACAAATGGACAACTTCATCAAAAATCTCGACGGCACCGCTGCACAGCCAGTTCCCGACATGTCGTCCACCCCTGCGCCATTATTATTTTCGGAACACAATCCGGCGCCTGTTGTTGCGCGGGAGGGTAATTGGTTCTCGTTGCCCTCCTCACCTCGCCCAGCACAGCGTTCCTCGTTTCCTTTTTCCTTGCTTAGGACGGAATCAACACCAATCTCTCTGCCGCCATCTACCACTGCGACAAAGTTCATTCCATTCACAACGTCTGCGTGGAACCCCGAACCCCGTATCTTGAAACCTGCTATCATCGAAGACCCCCTTCCACCATCAAGCCTTACAGATTCTGACGTGGTTCTTGGAGGAAGTCTAATGGGTGAGACAACCCCGCCACCTGAACTACCTCCCTCTCGGGCAAAGAGGGGTAAAAAGCCCGCTGCGCCAAAAGTTGTGAAGAAAGCGCCCGCCGCCACTGCCACGAAAGCGCCCGCCGCCACTGCCACGAAAGCGCCCACCGCCGCTGCCAAGAAAGCGCCCGCCGCCGCTGCAAGAAAGCGCCCGCCGCCACCACAAAAAAAGCACCCGCCGCCACAAAGAAAGCCGCCGCCGCAAAGAAAGCGCCAGTCATCGCACCACTTCCCTCATCTGACTTGGTGTCACCCACTTCTCAAACCCCCCACTCCCGTACCTCGTCCTACTCCTCGTCCCCGTATGCTATCAGAGACTCAAACACTCAATCGAAGAGTCCCAGGATTTCATTGGGTTCGACGTTCTCAGCGGAAGCGAGGGGCTCCTATGCGAGAGCCGGTTCCACTAGTCGGCCGAAGTTCCAACAAGGAGAATGTACCTCCTTGGTATATCGAGGTGGCGTTGGGTATGCGCAGTCGAGCTATGGGCGATGATTGGGATCGTCTCGTTCTGACTTTCGAGCGTCTTGAAGTAGATATGAATCAGGATGGCGTTCCATTGGTAAGTTCGCATTTTTCCGTTTCATCTTCTTTGATCTGATGTTAATAACAGCAGCGGTTACCTCTTAGCGCTCTACGACCGAAAGAACTCATTCCGTGGCTTGCTGAAAGGAACTTCGACAAGCCTCCGGAAGTGAGAAACATTGATACGTACGGAACAGGATGGCGCGATTGGTGGAACGGGATTCAACACCCCTTACGACGTCGTATGGCAAAGTCGTCTCTACCTGTCGCCGAGTATAAGCCTGAGCAGATGGCAACGTTACGGTGTGGTGGAGAACACGGGCTTATTTCCGTCCTTTTGGGCTTGTTCTGGTGGGGTGCACTTCTTGGATTGTCCAAGAACTATGACACGCAATTGAAAGTGTGGTCGGATGCGGTGCAGGACTTCTACCAGTGTGTTGAGGCCATGTATGACCTAGGTTCGGGTGATGACGGGCCGGGAGCAGGCACTAGAAAGAAGGCACGTTTGTCTTAGGCGTCCGCTACCGGTAAATATGTCGTGTCGTATGTTTCCTGGGTAGTTGTTTGCTTTTTTTTGTTCCAGCGTGTTTCTATAATGTAAATTGGACTCATAATATAAACATTTTGGAATAACTCTGTCTGATTTCCCACTTGTATTCTGTAGAACTTGAACTTCTCTACTTGAATTTGCGGACTTAGCAAAATCAAGGGAGAGTACACGGGACTCGTCTACTTAGCGAAGTCGAACGTTACGCGGGACTTGTCTACTAAGCGAAGTCGGGTCGTTCTGGTACTCGGGACTTGTCTAAGTAAGGCCACTGATCAGGGGAAGGTCCCCCGATATTGAGATTCCATCGAGATCCGCAAGCCCGAGGTCGATGGACCATCCCGATCTATAATGTTGAGAGCGGCCACATTCCGTTTTGGGCAACGGTCGCTTTCAGAACCCGAGGTCCTGCCCAATTTGGAAGGGCGCGGGGGATTTTGGATGCTAGGCCGAATCATGCATAACCCTGCATGGACCATGCATGCATCAGGAAAAACTGTAAATTCTACGTACCTGTACGTAGCCTACATAGGCCAGGTAGGCCAGGTACAGAGGTACCCCTATACGTAGCCCTAGTGTAGACATCACCAAAGTGTACGTATACCTCCTGTAGACCTACGTAGACTAGACCGAGGTCTACATACACCTCTCGTAGACCTTCAGTACACCGACTGTACATGTACGACATAACTACTCTGAAAACCCCTCTAGGGTTCCATTTAATGGGCTCGAATTGGTTTCACACAGAGAGAGAATTATTAACAGCATATATGATATTGAGGTGCGTAAAGACATGTACAAGAATGATACGAGACAGAAAGCAATAAATAAAAGGATGAATCGAGGGGAAAGGGGAGCTCGCTATATAATACGGTGCATAGTAGCGGTGGCGTCGCGCTGTCTTGGATATGGTTGGTGGCTCGCCAGCGTGTCGCGTCAGCGGTGAAAATCGCTCCTCCAAAGAACGTCTCCGTCGTCTTGTAGAGTTCCTCGTTCCGCGATTGTGCTCGGTCGTTCCTCGTCCGTTGTGGGTGGTTCGTTCTTCGTCCGTTGTGGGTGGTTCGTTCCTCGTCCATTGTGGGTGGCTCGTTCCTATGGGTGGTTCCTCGTCCGTTGTGGGTGGCTTGTTCCTCGGGTGGGTTCATTCCTGTCCGTGGTGGGTGGCTCGTTCCTCGTGCATTGTGGGTGGCTGATTCCTCGTTCGTTGTGGGTGGCTGGTTCCTCGTTCGCCGTGGGGTTCCTCGTTCGCCGTGGCTCGTTCCTCGCTGGTACATTCGAATCCTGGTCGAAAATTTGGCGCGTTCCTCGTTGAGCGTCGGCGGCTGGTGACGAGCCTGGGAGTCTCAGTCGCCTCCGGAAGCGAAGCAGCCTTGGTCTCTGTCAGAGCGAGAGCAGGCGTACACGGAGAGGATGCCAGAGTGGGATTGTGCGAGGGAAGGAGGGAAAGAAAGACGAGCGGAGTCCAGAAAAAAAAATTGATGTATGCGCAGCGGATGACGTGTGCGCACGGACCACTTGATCGCCCGGACTTGGTAAAAATTTCCTCACGCGCAAGCTTGGTTCGAGGAAAACTCGACTCGAACACTTACCACTCATCAATTTCAGACACCACGACGTCCACGACAGCACACATAATATTCCATTGTTCAATTTCCAGTTCAGAATTTTCATCGTGGTCGCCGCCGATGTAACGTAGACATCACCAGTGCATAGCGGACATATACAGACATATACCGGTGAGTGGCACTTATGTAGTAGGTCTACGTAGTGCTCACCGGGCTATACGTAGACTACGTAGGTCTACGTAGAAACGGGCCTGATTTACGTAGGGTACGTAAAACAGGCCGATCGACGTAGGATTTCAGATTTCCCTGATGTGATTTCCTCTGACTGCTAATTACAAGGAGTCTTGTATGAACTCCGGGGTTCTAATTAGCAGGGATCATGTACGGAATTACCCTTATAGCCTGACTCTGTTGTTGTCATGGATGCATCTCCCCCTCCAATATATAAAGGCTTTATTCTCTATCAATCTACCGTAAATTTCCGACCTCCGCTATTTCCCTTTGACACCTTCGCGCGCCACCGAAAGATGGACCTCAAAAAGATTGTTGATCGCTATGAAAAGCTGGACCAGTTGCAGATAGCTCTAGGTACTCCACCAGCGGTACTCGCAAGCAGACGAGATCTTCTGCCCTTTCTTAAGATTATACTTCAGGATCCTTCAATGCCACCCATCTTTGTACAGATAGACAGGTACAATTGGCCGCTGCTTCTTCACATCGTCTAACAATCTGTTGTAGCCACGGGTTCTCCTACAAATGGCGTGATTTGAACGAGCGCCTCGAAGAAACGCACATGTGCCCCGGAAGATCGCCTTACAGCTTTGGCAGGCCCAATGGATGCCAAGGTGCGGATTGCTCCGGCGCTCTTAATGAGTTCGGGAAATGGAACTCCTTCAACTTCATGGACGCCGTCAATCACATCTGGGACGACGACCTCAAGAAACTCTGCATCGGGATTTTTTCCAGATTCAATAGCATGGCTGTCCATCACAGGCTCGACACGGACGTTGAAAGGTTTTATCACGCCCTCCCCACATTCATGTATGAATGATCTCCGCCAGTTTAGCGCGCGCCTTCTTGACTTACACACATGACGTCGGGTATGTCCATTCCCTCGTTCTCTCCCGACAGATATTGATCAATCTTTAGGCACCGAAAGGAATGACTTTCCGCACCACGTTGAGCGCCTGTGTTTCAACGATTCAAGCTACTGGTTGTCTTCGTGAGCAACCATCTATCGAGAAGGCTGTACTTTGCCTATGACCTGAGTATCGGGTGTGGCATAGAGCCCGAGCAGATCAAGGACCTGTTCCAGCAGATGCAGAAACCAAATTAAAGGAAAGAAATCTTACGACCATCTCTCATTGTATAATTATGTCTCGTTCTTGTCGCCCAGAGGCCTTCAGGGTTCCGAGATGAAGCTGTGACTATAGTGACAAGGAAAATTGATCGACAATACACGTGTACTAGTGCGCCTCACGTAAAACGCCCATCCAGCAGCAGCCACTCCAGACTCCTCGCTCCAATATGTCATCGAATACTCGTTCCACGTTTCCCAATACACCTCAGGCTCTTAGCTCTGCTGTACACGATGCCTCTGACCGCGTCGAAGACACAAGCAGCAATGGTCTGTACGGGAGGAAAGACTACGACGAATACATCCAGCACGATTTGCATAGCAACCGTGTTTTCATGCACGCGGAGAAGTTCATGGAACTGGTGTTTCGAACGCCTGCTAACTGGAAGGAAGATTCATCGTGCCGTAACGTCTTGACGTTTATCACTGCCCACGACGACTTCAAGAAGGCCTTGAAGGGCTTTCTCCAGGTCCTTAAAGGTCCTGGCACCGAGCACCGCCTTTATCCTTTCGTTGTATCTCTCTACGCCGTTGTCTTGAAGCTGCTGGATCAATGTGATCCTCTCCCGGACGGCCACGATCGACAGGCATTGAAACCGGCTTTTTCCGTGAACGATCCCACCGAACTCGTTGATGGTGTGATTAATCGCCTGTCTCCCGACATCAAATCACTGTTTAACTGCTTCAGTGTTCACGACAAGGAGCCGGCCTTTTCTAATCTCATCCATGTCGTCGAGAGAAAGGACACCAACTCTGGCAGCGCCTTATGCCGTGGCGACAATGATCCTCGGATTCTACATAAAGGTAGAGTTGAATTTATCAGCCTTTGGGGATGGTTTAGTCTTACTCGTCGATTCCAGGTTTGGACCCGCGCCTAGCCAAACAGGCGAGCATGCCGAATTCAGGTACAGCGCGTTCTGCAGATTCCGATGCCGGGATGAACGGATCTGCCTACAGAAAGCGAAAGCGCACAGACAACGATGCAGAAGGGAGCGATTCCGGTCGAAAGATCAGCCACCAGTCCAAAGAGGCCTTCAGTGGCGGTCACAAGGCGCAGAATAGCGAGGCTCCGTTGGCTGAAGTCCATCCTCAGATACAATGCGCGCGATATGCCATGGAACACCTGTCCGACGTCATCCTCCACTCCCACAGCATACTCGCCTTGTTCGACCGCGACCGTTTCCAGTTCGAGTACTTTGACCGGAGTGTAATCGCTGTTTCCTCCGATGTCGACCTCTCGACCGAGGAAGGACAGACTCTGTTCATTTTGATGGTCTACGGTCTCCGCCGCCTCAGTCCCGAGGACCTCGGGCTTCGTAACGTCGTCCAACTTGACGCGTGGAATTTATGCACAGAATCTGCCTCGAATCATGCGGTCGAGAATGGCTCCAGGGATTGGCGCAGACTGTTCTACGACCGGCAAATGAAGATTGATAACGAGACGTACACTCTCAAGGAGATTGTGTTCCGCGAGCCAGGTCTGATCGGTCGTTCCACATGCGTTGTTGGATCCATACGTTCGTCCGACGAGAAGCGTTTTGTCATAAAAATCAGCTGTCCGACCGCGACACGTGTCCCAGAGACGAAGCTTATCCAGCGTGCGAGAAACTATGCCGAAGCAGACCAGAAACATGCCTGGGTCCTAAACCACCTACCGAACATGATTGCTTCCAAAGATGTCACGATTGACGAGAAGTCTGTCCAAGGCCGCATGCGCGACTTCCTCAATACGGCAGAATACGCGGATGGGAAGAAATATTGCTATGAGGACCGCTGTCTTCGCATCTGCGTGTCCGAAGAGCTGGTCCCGATAACGAGTTTGACTAGCCAACGCAAGATTGCGCAAGTCTTTCTAGATATCCTCCAAAGTGAGTTCTACAAGCTCATTCACATCGCATTCTAACGACTCCATAGCTCACAAATGGCTTTACGATGTCCCCAAAATCCTCCACCGCGATTTAAGCACATCGAATATCATGTTCCGCGTGGATGAAGCAGGAAATGTATACGGCGTTCCGAATGACCTCGACCTCGCCTCCTTGGTTTCCGACCTCGAGTCCGAAAGTGGGAGTACGTCGCTGCTGACTGGAACCCCTCCCTTCATGGCCCTCGACCTCCAAAAACCCCATCAATTCACAGTCCGTCATCTCTACCGGCATGACCTGGAATCGCTGTTTTACGTTCTTCTCATGCTCGTCTGTCGCCACGACATTGTACACAGAGACAAATATCACCAGGAGCTACGAGAGAACCCACCTTTCGAGGAATGGTTTGACGGGAGACAGTCTTGGGCAGAGCTTCATCGGACGAAGGGTAGATTGTACTGGAACAGGCGCGACTTCATCAAATCGTGCATCGCCCCCGGCTTCAACGAGTTCGAGGAGTGGGTCATATCCCTTTGGAAGGTTCTTGCAAGAGGTTTCTCAAAGAGGCGAGAGGCGGAGATGTGGGAGCCCCAGGCTGAGGATTTCACCATGGACGAAAGGCTGTACCCCGCTTTAAAGGCTGGCCACCTCAAGGAATCGGTCATGGAACCACAGTTGACGGTCGACAATGAGACACTCGGGAAAGAAGTCAGTTATTGGACCTTTTTTCCGGCACATGACCCAACTCAATGGGTACTTGCTGGAAATTCGATGCCTTGAGCTCGGCATGTACTAGTAGTTTAGTATTGTGTGCAGGGACTTGAATAACATGGTCTTCATGATAGCCTTGTGCACGATGTAAGCTGTAGAGGTGAGGAGCTCGTCGACTAGTAGCCTGGTACACGGCGCGGGGCAAGAATCACACACATAAGGGTAAAAGATTCATTTTAACAGTCAGTTTAACTGCGCCGTCCAGGCAACGCTAACAGACAACCAAACGTAACATTCGAGTTCCAGACTCGCGGTGTAAACGCACGACCCGCTCTACAGGCCGCGTCACAAGAACATCCAAGGAGGAGCCCGAAGTTATGAAATCCTGCATCGCCATCCGGTCAATCAGCCTGATCACTCCGTAGCTGAATCAACGTACCAAAATCGCTTGAACTCCCTAACCGCGTTCGCCCATTTCATCTTAAACCGTCGCCCCCAGCCTCGTTTACGTGCCACGAGGCTACGTGTGCTCAGACTAAACGCGCGGGTCGGTGCGGGCGAGAATCCACGTATGAAATCCATAGGCTCCTCCCGCGGCGGAGGCACCAGGTACGCTTTGAGGTCGCGCAAACTCCTTTTCCTATCTCGCATCCATGCCGAAGACGTTTCGCTGCTAGACGAGAAGCCGGAGCTCGATGGCGGCGGCGGGGAACTCGGGACAGGTAACGATAACACGGGCAGAGTGTCGTAAGAGGACATGACCTGCAAATAGGTTGGCTCAAAGATACCCATCGAGGAAAGGGAAACGCACCGGGGCAAAGCTGCGAAAGTTGCTGTATGGATTGGACACTGGTGTATCCGGAAACTCGTCGGCATCATCCTAGACAAGTGAGAGCAAAGAGATATTAGACGACGCGGATATAAACCGGAACACGACAACGTACGTGATCGTTGTCCGATCCATACGCGTAGATGTACCCCGCCGACCCGCCGTAGGGGTGGCTGAACTTGGGCGGGAGCGACGACTTGCGAACGGGGAACATGACGGCGGAAAGAGAAAAAGAGCAGTGAGAAAAAGAACGCGGTGGTGGCGTGTATCACCGGGTCGTCAAATGATGGAGCCGTCATACCCTGGTCATACCCCGGATCGAGCCTGATAAGTAAACTCAATGTCATGGAAACGTCTACCTCAACCGAACTAAACGCTGATGGAACGAGCTTGCCAATGCAACATGGCCAACGTCCATGAACAAGATCAAGGCGGCAACTGCTTTATCCCTCAACTGTGAAGGCTGCGTTTAGTAAGATACGTACAGTGTGCACTCTCATTGCTAATATTGATGAAACCTTGTTCACGTCCCTGAAAAAAACAGGTAGTAAGTCCATACAAATGCGGCTGATTCCACTTTCCACAACTTACGAGAAACGCATGCTGCACATGTACACCTCGAGCTTCTTGATAAATTGACGCTGGCATCTTATTTCTTAGAACGAGTCGAGACCGACTCAATCGGCATGCTATCGAAGGAATTACTGGTCTGGCCGCAGATCAGTTCGAAGAATGAAGATATTGATAATTGAACATTGAGTGGAACGACAACGCCGCTGATACTGAGAAGAATAGGCTTACATATCACCGACCGGCGCTACCACATTGAACGCGGCGCCATGCGCGAGGAAAAGGAGAGTACAAAAGGGAATCAACATTCCTAAGCGATACGACAATGTTTGTGTCCCATCTCCCAAGGAGTCAATAGAGCGGCGGGCTCAGCATGCAATTAAGCTACTGTATGGTGAAAGACGGGCTGGTTAAGCATTAGACTTCGGAGAGTCGAGGAAAAGAGAACAACAACTCACACTTGCCCAGAGCACTTGGTCCGCCAATGGCCCGAAGTAGAAAAGAGAGGACATGCGCAGGAAGTACGGGACTAAAGTAGTCGTGGTTTGGCTCGAGCTTTTATGATACGTTCTTGGGATAGACTCACATAAAATGCTCTTCAGACTGTAGACAAAACGGGTCCAATGCCAGCACATCGCAGATTACCCTCGAGCCGAGCCACAGATAGTTCACAGATCAGGTAATCCTGCACGGAGCAGGGCGGCTGGGAAATATGTTGGAGCCGAGCCGATGGCCGAGGGTGGGTCAGTGGCTGGGCGATGGGTGGCTCGTGTAGAGTGCAACTAGGTGCAACTTCGCGATTACCTGGAACGATCAGGGAGAGGCGCAGCTATAAGTATCATTGTTACCAGGTTCTGCGCGGAGGAGGCAGGCCCGCGCACCTCTAGTTGCCTCCTCCTCTTTGCGCGATGCTCCGTCGTGTTTGTAGACACGATAGAGAAACGCAAGTTGAAGCGTCGTGATCAGACGTAAGCCGTTTCGGCCAGGTTTCGGCCAACGCCGCGATCATTTGACTCTCACGCTTTTGGAGCATCCTTTTCCCTGTTCCTACTTCGAGGGCGCGCTGTCCGCGGTACCAGAAGACCAAGTATCGATGAGACATTGGAGTTTAACCGCCTGTAAGGTGGGAACTTTCTTGTTTTGCTCATTCGGTAACTCAACGAGCGTCAGGCTGGATACAGACGCGTCGATACTTCTCTCTTCTACCATACGTGCTCGCTGTTGCGTCAAGGCTGCATGAAGAGACCATGCCACTTTAGAAACGGAACGTCTATTGGTGTCGAGCAGTCCTTGGAGCCACGTAGCACTCGAGAAGGTCCAGTCTATCCGCGGGACTGCCGCGACATCGTGCCGGAACCATTCATTAGACTGACGCGTCTTTGACTGTAGAACGGCAGCCGCCGCCATGACACCTTGGCCGGCGCAGCTTTATGTCAACCTTATTGACCCATCAGCAAATTTGCCCTCCGCACATCGCCATCGTGCCGTGAAACACGCATCGCTTCGCCTCGCCATCGCAGTACAGATAAAAAGCCCTCGTCCTGCCATTCATCATCATCAGTCCACCCAACTTGAACTAACTATCAAAGTCTGGCTTTAACAACGTTCTCGCCATTGGCGCTTCGAGAAATATTGGGTATTACTCGGCTGTACGCCTCCTGCGTAAGTCTTTTCTCTACCTTGGCGACGCTCATCTTCATCTAGGACTCGGCTCGTCCGTAACGTTTCTGCTTCGGAACCCGTCCGTATTCGACGGCAATGAGGAACTCGCACCTTTCATCAGTTCCGGGAAGGCAATCCTGGTCAAGGGCGACGCCATGAAACAAGCCGAGATTAAATCCGCATGGGACGCCGCGTCTGAACATGGGTCTATAGACGTGATTCTGTTCACAGTCGGTACGTAGTCCACTATCGATCCCAGTTAGTCTTACTCACATTTATCCAAGGCGGCATACCGTCGTTCAGTCTAAAACGAGGTGTCTTCATGACGCCCGAAAACCTCGTAACCCAATGCCTGCTCAACCTCCTCTGCACCATCCCCACCGACTTGTCTACACCTCCGAAACTTGTCGCCATCACGTCCATGGGTGTCACTCACGACTCACATAAACGTGTCCCGGTTCTATTGAAGCCCCTATACGCGTATGGCCTGGCAGCACCTCACAAAGACAAAGTCGGTGCCGAACGCGTTATATCATACTTTACCGGGTGGCCGTGGAACGCAAAGGCCGACGGAGAACCTGGTGACAATATTATGGGAGCGAATGAGCCGGCGTATCGGATCAGTGAAGGTGACATTTCAGGGTGGACGGTTTCGCGGAAGGATGTGGCGCATTTCATTGTAGATGCCGTGACGAAGAGATGGAACGAGTTCGGCGATAAGACTATGACTATCGCCTATTGAGGAGTCTGTGTGCATCAGTAAAACACCGGGGTGATCTCCGGAGCCTGGATCTCTGCTCAGGGCATCTCTGATGTCTCCGTCTCTGTGATCGCGTCGCTGGGGGTGCTTTGCCCGGGCATCGACATCTCTTGAGGTCTCTTGGTCATTCAGAGTCTCCGGAATTTTTTTGGAATATATACAACATCTAATCTTGTGGCAGTAAGTAATATTATTTATGTGCTATCAACACGACAAAAAACTGGGTGGCATGAAGCTATGTAATGCTCATGGCAAGAAATAGACAGCAGGGCAGAGACAGTGCACAGAAATGGTACGCAGTGAAAGTTGAAACGCGATACGCCAAAAAACGACAAGTTCCGTAGCAGCGCATGGCCCAGGCCCAGGTACGCAACGTGTCTGCCAGGTTACAGCTGTTTTTTCAACTCCGACGGGTTCCTTTACACCTTCTTGCGCCTCCACCCCGCAGCAACTCGGACTCCAGAATACGACGACGTGTCCGAGGACAGCAAGACAACACGGACTCCAGAAGATACGACGACGTGGGCGAGGACGGCAAGACAATACAGACAGGACAGCTCGACCAGCAACACCAAGTTTTGGGACCGCGGACACGACCTGGACGAGGCGCAAGGACGAGGACACGACCTGGACGAGGACGAACACACAACCTGGACGAGGACGAACACACAACCTGGCCGAGGACGAGGACACGAAGACCACCAGGACGAGGACACGAAGACCACCAGGACGAGGACACACAGACCAAGACGAGGACACAAGCACGACGAGGACACAAAGACCAGGACGAGAACACAAAGACCAGGACGAGGATACAAGCACGACGAGGACACGGACAATGACGCGAGCAGAGGACAGCCAGTGCCAGCGACAATCACGACGTACACGAGATGACACCCGCCAGCGACAACAAGGATGACGACCGACGACAACAACGGTAAGAGGACGGCCACCGCCAAGCACGACACGAGGCAACATCAACGAGGACGAGTACCAGCGGAGACAAGGGACCCGACGGCCGTAATGCCAACGACTGCAGCGACACCACTGCCGAGGGTCTCGCGTCGCAGTTACGACTAATGGATAGCAGAGAGCTATGGTACTGTAATGGGTGAGTCTTAGCATAACGGAGTACGTATATATCGTGTTCTATTCAGTATGTATTGAGTCCTTGTAGTAGTATAGAAAATATGATTTCTTTAACCCTTCTACTGCACCGATTCGGAATCTGAAACCAGTAGTATTGCGCTAGAAGAGCACCGGGAGACCCACACAGAGACACCATCAGAGAGGAGCTTGAGTCTCGCAAAGATGGGGTCTGGTCTCTGCGAGAATAGGTGCCCTACCCGTCAGAGACGCGTAGTCTCTGAGAAATTTGCATCTCTGACGTCTCTGGCGTCTCTATAGAGACGCCAGAGACGTCATAGATGACCCCGGTGTTTTACTGATGTGCTCATGAACGTCACGATCTGTAAAGGCTGTAGATCTCTTTGTATCCGGCACGTATTAATGTGTACTTCTCGGACATGATTACCTCCATCTCGTTGGCAATGCTAGGCCCGCTTGTGCTATGTTCGCTGCTAATGACAGCATTTCGACAAAACAGGTTTCCACCCAGGTTCGCGACAACCGCATGAGTCACTGGATACTGATAGACGCCACCACTCCGTTCAATGTCATCACGCGGACACACACGCCTTGTTCACACACACGGAAGAGCAAGGAATCGGATGCACATGTTGTACAGTAAATCTCGGACGCCCGTCCATTACTGGGTCGCATGACGTAATTCTTCTCACCTCTTTCTACCATCGACGATGATTGGCGCAGCGCCGGCAGCGGCGTTTCAACGGCGGATTCCGACGACTGGAAGACGGATGCGCGCGTTGACGATTGGCCTAGGATCCGTGACCTGCTCCTGTCGCTGGAACACGGAGTCTAAAAGACTTCCAAACACGAAAATCATTGTCTTTCGTCAACCTTTTATGCCACATTAGAATAATCACTTAATGAGTTACCCCCGGGGACTCTCTTTACGTCCTCGTTCTCTGCACGCCTCATACATCCCTTGGTACCGCTGTCTCGCTATGAACCCACACCATCAGAATGTCGTCATTCTAAGAACAATAGTGCCTCGACGCGTAAGCTTTATAAAAGGCGGTGAAGAGCTGATGTCTTTTGTTCTCTACACAGCGTTCCTTTGCCCATGTCCCCAAATCCACCTCAGCTCAATCTTCTCCCTGCACTTCACCGCATCCGCGACTACCTGCATACACTGTTCTTGAACGACCGGATCGCCATTCCACACACCGACCACCTGGCCCGGTTTCAGTTGGAAACCATTCATCCTCTCAGTCCCGCATCAGGCGATGATCTCGCGATTCAAATCGTTTGCACCCCACCCTATTTCCCTCCGGTGACCGGAAAGTCTCGTCCATGCTCAATGACGCCGGTGAGAGCCTGGATAATATACTGTTGGTATCGTGGTTCGTCGTCTCGTCGATCTGTCCTTGAGTGCTACTTCAACCCGTTGACACACAGACACCACCGGAATTCGCTATTGTCCCCTATCGACGTATACAGAACCTGCCACCAGGGCCCACCGTACACTTTCACCCTGGAGGATCGTGAACGGCTTGAAGGCATTCTATCGGCCTTGAATACTCTTATTGATTGCCAAACTCGGGTGTTAGCACCCCGGACCCTTTCTGTCTCGACAAAGAAGCGCGCTCTAAACATCGAGGTCGTATCTTTGCATCTTAAACCTGGAATTACAACAACGTGCCTAAGCTGCGAGACACCGATTCAAGTGTCATCAGTCGACGTCGATGGTCAAGCGCTACCAAACACCTGTCTGCTGTGTCGCCTGATACTGCGCAACCCTTCTTCCTTGAAGTGCCGTAGAGCCTCCGAGCCTGTTCTTTGAATGTCCTTATAGCATAACACTATGTAACCTCCCTATCAAATGTAGTTAACGATGCCATAGTTTAACGTGTCCCTGTCGCTGCTGTTTCTGGCGTTTCCCAATGCATGCACTACCAATTCTTTCTCCTCATCCGTAACCCGACTAATGGGCCTCTCCATCGTTAGACTATCAAACATTCCTGCCTAGATCGCCAGACTCTACAAAGTCGGACAACGACGCGACATCACCAGCGACTCCATGAGGTGAGCGTCCAGGCTCGGAGGCACACTGTCATCATAGCTAAGAAGTTGAGGGGAATAGGCAATATGGGGCCGCATCGCATCGGCGTCAACAGAGAATGCGGGGAAGCGTGCGCACCACGCAGCAGTGCGCGGTGAGGTAGTGGTGCGTCCCAGTGAGAGATCCGATGTGCCACGAGCGTGTTGCCCAGGTGGAAACATCGACATGAACACCCATGAGAAGGCGGAGGAGACAGAAGATTCGGAATGCATCATCCCTCTAACTGCCCGCGTCTCGCTGTCCAGAGCATCGACGAAGACCGCGAGACTTCCAGGTCTTGATTTCCTTCGGAAGAGTTCCATGGGATAGCGGTCGTTCAGAACAATACATTTTCGATTGGGAAGTAGTCAAACAGGATGCTATACAGTGGGTACGGGACATTGGAATCGCTCTTCACCACGAGGTTGGCCTGTAACAATGACTAAACTCGACGTTGAACAAGAGGCGATCAAGTAAACTACATACCCAAACTTCTCGCCTTCTGCAAGTTGGCGCACAGGGGTACCCATTCCCGCAACACCAAAATCAGCGCCTTGGAACGGCACAGTGTTTCCCCACCAATTTTGCACGGTCATGCCGATCTACAATGGCGTCTTTATGAATCTTGTGGCATGGACCTGAAGAACACCTACGCGGCCATTTATGGGGAACTGAAGACTGAAGTAACAGTTAGTCGTGAATAAATAAAGGCCAGGTACGTACCAGAAGAATATGACTATCACGCTCATGGCCGTACCAGCATCTAAAGCTGCGGAGAGAACATCTGAGATCTCCAATCAGTAGCTAGGCCATCGAAGCTAGGAGACGTAGTTACAATTGTATTTCGTCCACCATGAAAAGTACCGTCGCCGGATGAAGTACTGGAACGTAAGGCCGACAGCCCTGTGAAACATGGAATCAAGAAGAAGTCGCGCAATTTACAAGCCGACTTACGCCCAAGGAACATAGTTGATCGCTGTGGCAGGCGGGATGTAACCCGACCCGTTGAATATGACGGGGCTGCATGACCTTCATTAGTCCTCGTCTGTCACACTGAAGGGGTACTCACAAGCTGAATGCAAGTCAGAACGATACACCGTAAGTACAGCTCAGTCGGACGTACTTGACGTATCGCAAAGCGCTGTTGGGGTACCGTTTATTCAGGAGCCATAACGCCACGGGACAGATGGCTCCAATCAAGAAGAAGTAGACGAGAGCTGCCCTCACAGATCAGAGCCGATAACATTGAGACGTGTTCCTTAGCACTTACGACTGTAAAGCCAAAAGGTGAGCAATCCTGATGACGTGCGCAAGATGGCGTACATACTAGTAGGTAGCACCTTTCGAGAACTGGACTGCCGGTCCGATGACACCTGAGAGACGGGGACTCAAAAAATGCGACACAAAGACGAAAACGGCATACCCCACTGTCAAGTTATCAGCTAGAGATGCGGTCACAACTAAGGACACAGTCAACTTACTATGATACTAGCAGTGGCGAAGACTTCAGTACCCGGACAGATGAAGCCGTCCTTCTGATCCACGGTGCACATCCCTCTAATCGAAAGTCAGGTCACGTCTCAGATATAGACGGACAAATACTCTATATTCGTGAACATCCACGACTGAACGCCAAGCTGGACCGTTCCAGCAATCATTGTCGCCACAACTTGCGCGCAGAACATCGGCCTTGGCGGGATCTTCATATAATGTCCGAGCTTAAAGTCTGATGTGAATGTCAGCGCTTGCGCCATAGTGATATATCCCCAAGTCTTGAACATCATCATGGCGATTGGACGACCGGGTAGTGCATAGCCGATAATGAGCTCCGTTATCACACTGAGGTGGCATTAGTCAACAAGCGGGTCCGTCGGGAAGAAAATGAACAGCATACTTGAGCCCAACTTGCTGATTCGTGAGAGCTTGAATCATGCCCACGGGAACCACGTACGTGAATGCTATGAAGAAGGGGTCGATAGCTATCTCATACATGAAGTCGAAGACTTACCCACGGCAAGAGCGATGACAAAAGCCCAAACGGGCATCTCGCTGTGGTTTGCGGTCAGAGAGTGAGCTTGAGGGCGAAACGACACTAACGTCGGCCACACTTCGATACTGACGACGCCGAGAGCGAACATCGACAAAAAGATGGTGAGATACCACCATTCCGGAACTGAGCATGAGACGCGTTAAAAGGATACGAGCATGGGAGAGCCAGAACGTAAACCTTGCGGGTACTTGGCCATGAGTCTGGCATGAATATCGGGCTGTTCATGCAGCGCGCGACGAAACTGAATTGTGATCTGTTTTCTGAAGAAGATCAGAGCATGCATAATCGTCGCTACACCAGGCGTCAGTCAACGCAACGTGGAACAGCAATTTTGTGATGATACCGGTTATTGACGCGAACGAAAGTCTATAAACAGTATTAGGAAGGTTGACTGTCGTGTGAAACTGCACGTACCCGTAGGCAATAGCAAAGGTCGTTCTGTACAGCGTCAAAATGATAATCTAGAACGGAAAGTAATCACCCACGGAATATATAACGGACTGTAGATCGCATAGGCTTCCTTATCCAGCTTGACCTCACTTGTAAGGATCCTTGAAACATTGTACGGCTTCATCTCGTTGTCGAACGACGTCCGCGATAGGATAGGCATGTAGGTTGCATACCACGTATTTGTAAACTGTGGAAGCTGTAAACGCCATAAGACCAAGGCAGGAGGAAATCACCCACGTAAAGAACCGGTGTTAATATCCCTTGAGTAGAGTTTCAGATTCAGGATTGGCCCGCCACAAGTGACTTACAGAAAAAGAACACGAAACCAGCGAAGACATTGGCTTGCGCCCACCCTATTTCTGCAGTATGAGAAGAGCTCCACGAGAAGCGTTTGAGACTGACATGGCATCGCCAACGGGGACCCGATATAGCTACCCGTCAGGTAAGCGCGGCTCTGAGAATGAAGAATATCCACGAACGCAATCTGACTCCAATCTAGAGTGATTACTGACATGCCCTGGTCCACGCGAAACAGTCAGTTCGCTGAACCATGTACCACCAATGGAAACGAACCATGCCATGCATATAGCCGAAAAGCTGGGCGATAACTAGGCGACCATGAGTTACTCTCGCAGCCGACTGAAGAAGCATTGATACCTGCATCGTCCGGGCGGATCCAAGTCACCCACGAGAAGTAAGACAGTGCCTGGACTGCAGTAACATTGATCAGTCAGTCCATGCTGAATAGACGTTCGGCCGCGGAACCCACATAGATACCCTGGGAAAAAATCTGCGCTTCCGTGAGCATAAGGTTCATATGGAGCAGAAAACCGACGTACACCAGGAGAATGCACCAAGAAACGCATAGACGAAGAATCTCTCTCTACTAAGGCCTCCGCGTGTCCCGATCCCGGCGTATTGTTGGGAGTGGAGCGTGTTGAACATTGCACAGTTAACGAGGTTGGAGGGCCATATCATTGAGGGCGGTGTGACAAGGAACCGGCGCGCGATGCCGCCAATTGAGAACCCAATGAGTTGCGTCGACATGACGATGAACCATTGATCTATTCAAAAGGTAGGTTATCTGGTGAGCAAAGCGGATAGAGCAGCTTCTTACAACTGAAATTATACTGCTGCTTGTAGTAGACGCGCTGGACTGCTATGATATCTGTCGCGTAAGCCGAGCCAGCGCCAACCGAAGCCTAGTGGCATTCAGATCTCAGAGCGCGTCAAAAGAAAAGCACGAAGACCGACCATGATCTAGGAATGAATGAGAGAAGAAATGCAAGAACCCAATAATAACGCACCGTTATCAACACATGCTCTTTGACAGTAAACGGCGCTATCACCGCCTTGTGAATAGGCAAAGACGAAGTAGAGTTGGAGACTCACATGGATTGAGAGAAAGTCCGAACACCTTCCACCTTGGGACCCATCGGGCCGCCGCCCGCCCGATAGGAAACGTCATGAGCTGCGCGACTACGCCACCGACGAGTACCGAGGGATATCGGAAGAAAAAAAATTGGTTTATGCCGGGGAGTATGACCGCCCAGACCAACCCAATGATCCACACGCGGAGGGTCGAGGCGGGCATTTCTGGATCGTCGGTGTTCGCGACAGCCGACCTAACCTCAGGATAGGGAGATTCATCGTCAAAGTCGAAGATATGATCCCGAGCGAGGTTCGGGTCATCGAATTGAGCCCCAGTGACGGCCTAAGTAGAATGGAAATCTGTATTGTGTATGCATCGAGATGGAGACAATGGACATACATAGATGATTTCGGCTGTCACGACGAGTTAGCCAAGGAAAGGAGAGATGACTGTCGCGCACAATCAAATGACTGCTGTTGACCTTCCTCGGCGTCCTTTTCCATCTGTTCAAGGATGCGCGACTCCACTGTCGACTCGCGGAATTGCGCCGAGTTCCGAGTGTGTCGGGTGAGCTGGTAATGCGGCGTCCATGCCCTTGACCTCGAATGTTCGGCCATCGTTGATGCCATTCCGTTGAATTCCAATCCGGCTTCTGCACTCTCGTCGCTGGTTATATATCCTGCTTGATATTTTTAGTCCGGGGATATGATAAGTAATCCCACATGCTGCAGACATCCTTGTACCTTCTGTTCCCAAGGCTGAGCGCGACAGTGGTATTGACACCACTGTTACTGCATTTGGCGAGGAACAAATGGCGTTCCATGCGGCGCTGTCGGCGACATGTCATGAAACTGATGGAGATAAGATGAAGAAGGTAGAGCTTACGAAGGTCTCGAGTATCGTAGCGCCACACGTGCTTGCTTCCAAGCTAGGTGTACATTCCCGAGAATAAGGAGATATGATCAGTGCTTCGACACACACTAAGGACTCCCGAAAGGAAATTCTGAACTTTGAAACCCAGATCGGAGAAGTCGCCAAGACAAGTCCGCGTGTAGCAATGGACCTTGCGGCGTTCGATGAATGGTCGTTAGCGCGTCGAAGAAAGCTGCCAGCTCTTCTTAGTCTAAAGGTAAGCCGTATTGCAAATTTTGGTGGCTGTACAACGATCGGCCCGGGAGGATTAACTTTACCACGGTCCCTACGGTGATCGAGGACTACTCTCTTACCCACTGCATTCTCTCGTCAGACTGGGCTACGCTTATGTTATTCCAAATTGAACCTAACAGAAGGTAGACATATCGTGCGAGGTGGACGTGCTCGATTTCTCTCAGGCCCCCATGATAAGCCGACTCCGATCCGGATTGTCTCCTTGAACATACCTGCAAGGCCACCACGAACGGCTACACGAGGCTGACCTTACTGCCTGCAACTCGTACATGATCTGCTTGAGGCCAATGCCTTGCGTCACGAAAATAGAAGCGAAGCCAAGCCTTGTGAACAAGCTAGTAACCCTCTCTTTTTCGCTACATCGACATGCGAGATTCGGCGCTGGATGCTTTGCAATTCAGGATTACTTTTAAAGTTCTGTCGCTCCGAGAGACTGCGCATCCAGGTCCTCTGGATTCGGGAGCCAGAGGACTCTTTCCTATTTTTCATCTCATGGATGCATCGGCGGTTTGGTCAACATCCTCACTTCCCTGAACGGCGGACAAGAACGCCTGAAGCGGCGCTGGTGCGGCACTATGGTGGTCGACGTCATCTTCAGCGCACCCTAGCATCGACCCTCACCCACTTCGTGATCCGCCCTTTCTCAAAGAGCATGCAAAGAGTTGTTGTTTTCGAAAACGCGATAATTGATTGTCGTCGCGGAGGAATCTCACTCTGTGATAATGCTTCAAGTGATTGGAAACGAGCGCTTGTGCCATATCGATAAATCAATACTTGTTTGGCAAAGTGTCAGCATTAGGACAAGGACACTAATCCTGCTCGATAGTGTTCGGGATGCGGCATGGACTTCTGCTGTTCCACGGCCTGTCAGCGAGAAGACTGGGGCAGCGGACATCAAACAATGGTTTGGAGATACCAGGATCCATACCAGGTGACCGTCTTAGAGGTCTTCCCCGACTGTTTTGCTTACTTGGAGTAGAAATCTATGATTCGGGCAAGTAGGCCACGTAGTCCTCAGTTCAAGCGTTAAATGAAACGCGACCACGTCACGTCAGGTGACACATGGTCACCGTGCTGGCGCCGCTTTTACCCAGCCACGAATTTGTTTCTGTCTCTCGCCACCATGGTCGTGTTGCCTCCTGCGTGTTCGTTGACTATATTGCACAATGCCTTCTGAAATGCGCAACAACAGGCTTGTATCCCTTTCCTGAACACTAACTATCGGCCTTCTCTCGCTGGCGACGCGACGCGACGCGCCGCACAACACACACAGGACTTCTAGAACTGCAGACTGGTTGAATTTCCTCTCCTTATGCCTACGATTCCAGCTCCTTCCTTCCTTCGTTCCAGCTTAAACATCGTGCCAATGATCCCTCATCGAGCGGCGCTCTGTCCGCCGAAGGCACTACAACCAGTTTTGCTCCGCTGTCTTCTACCGAACGCTCATCTTCACCATCATCATCAATTCATGGCAAAACTTGCGGTCGAATCCATCGTCGGTGTCACAACATAGCTTCCGGCCGTCATACGATCCGAAGATTTTATTATTTTTTGCCTTTTCGCCTTTCTGCATCGAAGCGTCCTGGGAGGACGGGTCCGACAAGTGCGAACTGTGTACTCGCAATCTGCGTGGTGCGCTCGGAAGAGCTCCAGTTCCTATCAGATACACGTTGTTTCGGCCAGTGCCATCAGAAGTTGAGCAAGGACCCTTTCAATTTTGTACCCCGTCCCGAACCGGCCCTGAAGTGCTAATGAATTAATCCAGGCTGGTCTAGGCCCCAGTCCGCAGCGGTGCTTCTGCAAGTCCCACGTTGCCCGATGTATTTCCATGAAAGACCACACACAGCTACGTATGTACGAAGGCCGAGGTTTGGATTTAAGCGTTGATGCATTAATTATCAATGGGAATACTCACACAATCAATCAGCGATTGAGTTTGATTCCACACATTGTTCTGCGCCGCTTTGTCCCATCGAAGCCTCGCCCTTATCCACGACCACACGCCTTCAGCCCTGCCCCGAATCCGAGTACCCACCCCATTTAAGATACAATGCAACCTCTCGTGTTGCACCCTAAAGAATCCGACCACAAAAATCCCCTTTCGCCGATTGTCAATCAGACCTAAGGACGATAATGGTGATGGTGGGCGAACCGGTGATCACAGTGCAGATGTCGAACTGATTGATTTTATGCTCCCTTCTCACTCCTTCTACCCACGTCCATCGTCAAAACAGGCTCTGTATAGTGGCGGTCCAACGATGTCCTTCGTCCCTCTGGAGTTTGTCGTGGTTGGCGCGAGCATAGCCGGACTCACGGCCGCCTCCATCCTGGCGAAAGCCGGCCACGACGTGACCGTCGTGGAGAAAGGCGGCCGTTTGGAAGAAAAAGTACGTGCTCTGCGAATGCAATGCTGTCGTGACTGATGCGTTCGTATCTAGCATAGAGCTCGAGATGGTGGCCTGCGGGTCCCACCGAGTATGACGCGACTGCTTGGCACATGCATATCCTGAGTTGACGAAGTCACTCGACGAAAAGTGGATCAAATGCACTGGGTGTGTTCTTTTTTGTGTTCTTAGACTTGTCTAATTATGCATGTAGAATGGAATTCCGCTCAGGTCTTTCACCGTCGTCCTCTTCTCGCGATCCATGTCTACTTACGAAACCACGCAGTGAAAACCTCACATCTTATGGGACTCATGCGATTCGATCCACAAGTTATGTCCGACCTAGGCTCGGACTACTGTCTAATCACGGTACGTGTACATCTTTGGAGTCGAGTCGACTGTTGACCTTTCAGGTACTTAGTATTATGACCTGTGCTGTCTTCTTCGCGAGCAATGTGAGAAGCTCAAGGTCCGATTTCGATATAACTTCCAAGTCGAACGAGTAGAAATCAGCGACAGCCGACCATCTTCTGTGATATCTCTGAAGGAGAGATCATCGAGGGTGACATTGTATGTGTTAGTTTCATTCATGCTCTCGACTCATATCTGAATGGTTCTAGATTGTCGGCGCAGATGGACGAAACAGTATTATCCGAAACGTCGTCGCATGTCGGGCAGAAGAAAGCGATGTAGAGGATTGCGTAGACGCGAATGAAGCGGATCCTCTTCCCCTTCACGAACTTCTTTCGTACGTCCATGCTCCAACATTCCAGCATTTCTCTGACGATGTGTAGAACGAGCATTCCAATTCCTATATCTTCGCTTCTACAGGACGAAGAGCTTTCCGAGTTAGCAACTTCCTCAACTGTAGGGTGGCAGATCGCGGTTTTCGTCCAGAACTAATCGTACCAGCAGTTCACGATCTGGATGGGAAACAGTTATATTGTTTCTGGTTCTCGAGTGGGCTTTCCTTGGCTTTACCCGCTCTTTCCTATTGCTGAGTAGGTTGCATTTCTCTAGCACGGAGATCTGTACGTCCTAGGCCACTCGAAAACGACGTCCCGGTTAGACAGCGATCAAGATGCGGACTATATCACTGATGTCCCGTCGTCAATATTGCAGCCATCTACAGTTGAGTATGGTCCCTTGTAAGTCAACTACTCTTCGTCGTGTCCTACTCTCATCTAGCGCATCAGATTAACAAAACTCTTCCAACTCTCGAGTATCGTACACCCCACTATCCAAGTGGTACACCGCCTCGACAGCTTCGTGGACACGCATGGCAAAGCTGTCGTTATTGGAGATGCAGCCCATGCATGTGTGGTATGCGTTCCGGCTATCGTCTTGTCCGACCATCTCTGATTTCCCTCGAGAATACCGGCTCGTATAACGCGTAAGTCGCCACCAATATCGTACCTCATGACCTCGATGTGCTAAGATGTCCCACATTTTAGAGCGCTCGCAGTGAGTTTGACCGGTTCCTATCACGAGACACTTATCTCATTCATACCTTACCAGATGGAGGATGCATACACACTTGGGCAGCTGTTTTCCAAGATCACCAATCGATCCCAGATAGCATCCCTGTTCAGCGCGTATGATGCGATCCGTCTCGACCGGACGCGACAGACGAGTTGCACGAGATGGGCGGCTTCTTGACGGCTGCGATGCCCGCGGGGCCTATGCGAGATCTGCGCGACGAGGGCATGAAGCAGACGATCCATTTGCAGAACGCTCCAGACGAACACGCGGAGGAGTTGGCAGCCCAGTGGAGCTCGTGGATTCGGCTGTTCAACTATGATGCTAAAGACGCTCTAGACGAATGGTGGTTAGACTGGGGGCGCCACTATCTGCCGTTGCAGGGAGCTTTGTAGGTTAAGACGCCGCGATGCGCCAGGATGAACCATCTGATTGTATTTTTTGTTCCTGTGTACCTCGGGGTCTCTGTCGGAACGAGTATTTATGTAACTTTGATGTCTATATGTACCATGCGAAGACTTTCTCCAAACAGCAATCGTTGTCGCGAGGTGCTTCAGGGAGAGTTGCTCAGTGTGAGGCTTGAAGTTGCGAAACATGAGCGATTCCGTCTTATGGCGAGGATGAAAACGAGCAATTCTCTACGGCCTCCGACGCTATTTAACTGTTGTGCACATTCGTAATTGCTTCTCAATTTCCGACGTCGAGAGTCCGGAGCCACGGTCCGCTCTTAATGGAACCGACAGGGTTGACGCCGGACGGAAGTAAACCCTTCGCAGACCCTTCGATCATGAAGTTTTCCCCTTTTACCATCAACAAACATACATCCACGTTGGTATTCCTAAGTACCAGTCCAGTTCTAGCACAAGGCCACGGCTCCAATCGTGCAATCACCGCTACGCACCTCCTCCACGACATACCCGTGCTGACTCTAAATCACTATACTATGGCGCCAATCATGACGTGAAGACGCAACTCAATCATCCTCCGTATACGGGTCTACAACTGGTCGTCTCCTTCGTTCAAATGCTCGGTGATTACGCGCCCATTTTTACTAAGCACAGAGCCCTGAACTTGCGGCATAGGACCTGGACTGGGCAGCACTGGCACTCCCGGTGCTATGAGTATAGGGACGCACGAGCTAGCACGCCTGCTGCGCGCAGGACCATCAGAAGATGGCCATTCGTAGGAAGTCGTGGGACCTTGGAAGTTGGATAGCTTCGAAACAGCCTCGGGATTTCGATCTACCCTGCATGTCCACCGTTACTGGCTGAGTATTAACGCTTGACATGCGATGATGTTATCTTCTTCTTCAAAAAGGCATTCCTTCATGAGATAAATTTCTTCGGCCCTTCCCTCCCCTCAGCTTTCACCTCCCGCCATGAAGTCCTCTCCGGCCACGACACTCACGACCTACGCCCATGACGCATTATCGCGTGTTCTGTACGGGATACATACGGTTTTGCTCTTCTCGAAATCGGATTTAGTGCCGGTTATCACCCCGAGCGTGAGTATTCCTTCTTTGGTTTCCTTTCATCGACGACCTATTCTTGTTCAGATGGGCATGTGTCTCGTCTTGGGAGCCCCGACCGACCTGGCGTCGTTCATCCAAGGAGTATTCTGGTTCCAACTTCATATCCTCTCCTTCGAGGTAGGGCGCTTTCTACTTTCGCATCCATATCCTATACTTACCATCGCATCAGGTACAGAACCAAGTATGTCTACGTGGAGTGAGTGTATTCTTGTGGTTCTGATCATTCTCGCAGATCACCGGATACGACGAAGATCGTCTGTCGAAACCGACGAGGCCGATTGTGTCTGGACGCATCTCGCTGGACGACGCACAGAAGCTGTACTACGCTGTTCTAGCGCTTACGCTCCTCTATAGCAGCTACCATCGCACAGTACACTTCACCATTCCGTACTTTATCGCCATCATGGTTTACAACGAAGGTGGACTTTCGAAGAACTGGTTCATGAAGTCCTTTTTGGGTGCGATCGGTTACAGCACGTACATCTCGGGGACTACGAGAGTGTTCGGTAGGTTCACGGCTTTATTCTCATTGCATATCCTTATAACACGGCGACGTCTTCAGATCATCACAACCCGCTCTCAGCTACGTCTATCATGGCCGTCCTATTCAGCGCCACCATCCACACCACGACCGTAAGTCCTCCTAACTCCATCCAAGCCTATACTGATCTCCGTATCTAGGGCCACGCCCAAGACTTCCGCGACCGCTCGGGTGATGCTGCGATTGGCCGCTTCACCCTCGCCCACATCGAACCTCAGTGGATCGGTCGCGGCTCCCTCACTGCCCTGGTGTGCGCGTGGACTGTCGTTTTGGTAGCTTACTGGGAGCCGCCCCTCCCTGTATCCATCGTGCTCGCTGTTCTGGGCATCTTTTCCAGCTGCAGGTACTGCTATTACCAGTCCGAGGAGGCGGATCGCGATTCGTATTGGTGGTATAGCGTACGTGGCTGTCTCCATCTCCTTCCTCCTCGTCTGCATCCGTCACTCACATGTCGTTGGTAGATCTGGCTTTTAACCGCCCACGCCCTCCCGGCCTTCAGGCGCCTTTCCGACGCTGGGATTCGCATTCCCTCGCTGTTATAACTTCTGGCTGGTAATAGTGTATTGGTTCCGCCGCCCCCGAGGTATTAATTGTATTCAATAAATTGTACGACGCGGTAATTGTACGACTCGGACGCCGAGCCTGTATCACACCTGTACCATATAAACATGTGAATTACTTCTTCCCTTCTTCCTTCAGCTTCCTTCTGGAGTGTGATTGATGAGCCTTCGCCGTCGGCGGGATACGGATTTCGATTCTTCTACGGCAGGCCTGAGGCATGGGGACGTTTGTGTATCCAGGGCGGGTGTAACTGGTCGTTGGCCTTTGCGTGGCCTCAGCATCAGACGTCCAACAAAAGTCTCCTCGTCGACAAGTAGACGTTGAAACACTTTCTTAATTAAAGACTGTGCCTTCGACATCAATTACTGAGAAGTGTTTCTACCCTTTCGACTTAGGGTTCCCTGTGGGCTCAGACTTCGAAGGACAGTCCACATCGTGAATTGTGACTTCCAGGACGAATCTGCAGTGTCGTCCACATTCCTCTCAAAGCCATCAGGGATTAATGCATTCTGCTTCCGTTCATGCTACACGTAGACATTCCTGCCAGCGTGTCATACGAAGAGATACGCGAGCCTCGATCTTTGAATAGAACTGAGCCTGGCAGAATTAAATGTATACCATGTCTCATTGGTATGCATCTTCCCCCGCTGAAGCCGCAAAGCAAAGCAAACGGTTCAGCTTGAGGCGCATACAGAAAGAGTTCTCCCTTCTACAGAGTGTCCTGTCCAAGCAACAGCAAAACGACCATCACATCGATGTCACTGCCTACTTTGCTCCTACCAGTTTAACGTCAGACGCTCCATAAGCATTTAATAATACCTCAATCACAGCGACTAGAAATGCTACGTATGTAGGATGTCGAGTCCTTTCCCTCAAACCTTCTCAAACCCAAACACGATCCTAGCCTCCTCCCCCGCCCCCAGCTCCGGAATCACGTACGTCAAATTGTAATAGCTCACATCATTAATAGTCCCCGATCCATAAACGAACATCCTATTCCCACTCGCTGCATTGCCGGACACGGACAGCCTGATCCCCGACAAATCCGCACTAATCCCGTTCGCGAGAAAATCGCTGGGTAAAGAGACTCCAGTGATCCCAGAGAAGAGGAACGTCATAACCTTCGAGGACGTCGCATCGTCCGGGAATGCCCGGGATGGTGGATAGGTGATGGTGAGATTCGTAGACGTGGCGATAGCGGATATCGAACTCGATGTAGGGTAGTGCTACCAAGCCTCAGTTCAAAGAAGACAGAGAAGAAAGGCTGAGGACTCACGAGCATCCAAGCAACCCCACCCGCCTCTGTACTCCAAATAAGCGCTGCAGGAACAAACTGATTAACATTCGCCGCCGGGCCCCCGACAACCTTCGCGTCAATCTCCATTCCTCCCACACTCAACCCTTCTTCATTGTACGATGTATAATTTCTCGGATACGCTGGGTCATCGAACGGCGGTGAGACGGCTTGGGCGAAGTACGCGTGTGGCTCTGAGAGGGCTTGCAGACGGGCTAGGGCGTCAGGGGAGACGTATGGATCGTTGAATTTTGCTATCAGCGGTGTCTGTGGGAGGTTGGATATGGATGGAGGATAGTGGAGAGGAGAAGACTCCACAGTGCAACGGCTGCTGCGTCCGCATAATGCTCACTTCCGATGAGAGGGTATGGTATGGGCGCTGTACCGTCGTTGATACCGCCTAGCAGGCCGGCGATTTGTGCGCCGAGTATGCCGAAGTA
>JADNRX010000514.1:0-36922 GCA_015501595.1 Hymenopellis radicata | reverse complement strand
GCGTCGTATAACTTTGCGCTCATAGTACTTTCCATAGAGACAATGTCCCACGAATGCCCCCACTGCGGCCTTCCTCCGACAAAGAAGCCACGCAGGATTTCCCACCCGGTCTCCATATGAACCCACTTAGGGACAAACATTGCCTTTAGCGTGCATGACCATGTTAGAATCGACATCGTGAATTCTGGTTGCCCATGCCAAAGCGGGACATAGCGGATTTGGAGCGCAGTATAGAGAAGCTAGAGGCCTCACTAGCTGCAGCCAAGAAGGAGAGAGACCAAACGATTGCCTTCCGTGACGCGCACCTTTGCGCTCTTTCCTCCCATCCACCAGCTTCCCGTTGAAGTGCTCCTCGAGATCTTCCACCTCACGTTTGAGAAGCCGTACAACGTGTTTGCTTCGTCACGTAGCGGTCCATGGCTCCTGGGAAAGGTCTGCCGGAGGTGGAGACAAGTTGCTTGGTCCTGCCCGAGTCTCTGGACCGCCTTTACTCTAACGGATGGTGACGACCACAAAGTCGGGACCAAAGTTCTCTTTGAAGGGGCGCTTTCGCGGTCTGCGAAACGCAACGAGTTTCATATTCCCCTGGGCGGTCTGGAGGAGACACAAATCAGCGACATTGCCAAAAGCGCAGAAAGTTGGCACGATACGTCTTTTGAAGGCTCTCTCCAGGATTTCGAACCCTTCCTGAAGATTGGCAAAATGCCTTCACTGGTGGCGCTTGAACTCGATATACGTGTGTATCACGACGACTTGGATGCCTACTACCGGCTACTCTCGTCGCTTGGTAAACACGTACCACAACTGCGCCGAGTGGCGCTGGCTACCTACTCTGTCACCGACATAGAGCTATGGAAGATCAAATTCCCCTGGACACAGATAACAGAGCTCGTCATTCCTCTCGACTACGTCGTTTCATGCCAGCAACTTCTCACTTGGTGTCCTGACCTAAAAATGTTGAAGGATGATCCTCATTTGTCGCGGTATGATCGGGTGAAGGAAACCTCGAATATTCCTGGGCTTCAGGCGGTTGTCTCCCATTCCAAATTGTCCTTCATCGACATGTCTCCCAGTCTCGCCATAACACTGTTGGATCATATCCGATGCCCAGCGCTGGCGCGTTTGTCATTGCCGTGTCCGCGCGCGAATCAGTCCGACGGGGAAGTTTCTCCGACGATTCACAGAGCGCTCGGAGTGCACAATCACAAGTGCGGAACTCACCTTCGACGATCACGAAAACGTTTCTCCTGAAGCGTCCCTCTCCGCGTTATCAGGGATCATAGATCTGAGGCTGTCGTTCGGCGCGAGGCCTCCCAAGGGCAGATTCATCGATTGTCTTTCAGATCTCACCGTCGCGCCCAAGCTACGAGTTCTGACAATCACTACGACGACAATATCCAGGTCAACCTGGGAGGCTGAACTCAAGGACACCCTCATTCGTGTCCTGAGTGCTCGATATCGATCCCCCGAAGAGTCGTCTACAGGGACGAATCTACAGGAAGTTGTCGTTGTCCTGGGAAGAGAGACATATATGCTGCCTGGCGGTCGTACCCATGGATCCGTTTATTACATTGAGGGATATTCATCCGGGCGACGTTATTCAGAAGAAGACAAACGACGGCTACACGAGTACTTTGGCAAAGACTGTACAATCGAGGACCTCGTGGATGCCGACTTTGTTGAGTTTCGGGAACTAAAGGAGAGAGGCTTGGATATACGCCTCTCGGTATGGAGTGAGTTGCTTCCCGTTCGCTGTGCCGCTGTATACTGATTTAGTTTTTCAGAGGGTCGTACTTTGATTAGATATGTCTAAGGTGACATCCGTTGAAGATACTTGTACGATTCCGCTACGTAGTCTGGGTGTAAACGAACGTAACCTTGCCATTCAAATGACTTTTCAATAGCTTCGAATTCCAGCATTAGTAGAGCGGAAAATAAAAACTATGGCAGTAGCCCCTCGTGGCGGTCTACCAGAAGCCGGTTTGTCAGTCGGATTCACGCGCTGAATTCTCTCAGATCCACCATTGACGGGGCGGACTCGCAGATTGTCAGGACACTCTTCTGGTGAGAAAGAGGCCTCCAACCTCAAATTCCATCAAGTCCTGGTAGACCCATCCCCGAAAACCCCACGCGGAGAGTGATTAAAGACTATCCATCCGATGTCAGAAATCCGACCCAATTTTCTGCGCTGTCAGTTCGCGGTGACTGTTTGTCTGACAGGTGCATGGCGAACTCGTGCGCCTTCCGAATATGCGGATATCGAGGGCACACATCTTTTACAAGGGCCGAAAGCATCCTGCTCAACAACTTGGGGGACGCCGCTCCGGCTTGAAAAGCACTAAACAACCGTAACAAGCGCGTCGCGTAGTGATGATATGGGATTCATTGTCGACAACCGATCGCCTGAGTGCGGCAATAACCACCTTGCTCTGGGAGTTCCCTCGAAGAGTTCCACATCGGGCCGTTAGAGGTCTGGGACTGGATACCATTTCTAGCGAGCTCAAGGCATCAGAACCACAAGACAGATTCGGATTATCGCGAAGGACTTGCCAGGCTGCAGACGATGTGAGAAAGGAAGCCAGATTTTGTAAGAAACTTAGAGAACGCACCTGATTCTTGCATCGTCAGCCCCGTTGTCGGAAAGTATCTGCGCTACGTCCAAGGGGTGGCACAAAAGCACGACATGACAGATCTTAAAGTGGGCGCTGCCAACCTAGATTGACAGTCTCCTGAGCACGTTCATACAAGGACGAGGATATCAGCGGACACAGGACCGTGCAGCTGCGACTGTTAGTCGAGTGGATCTTGAACGCCGCGAGGATTTTGAAAAGAATCAAACGAGGCACGAGAATGATCAACGAGGAGGCTTGAAGTTGAACAGAACGAGTCATCTGCAAGATGATGTATAGATATCGTAAGAATACACTAATGTACATGGCCCGAGAATGGAATGAGATGCAAGAAAAAAATAATACAACAAGATCACTTGGCTCCCGATGATGAGAACTGTAAGGGCATGAGTCGGCGAGAAGGACATGCCAGGCAAGGGGGAACGAACCTTGGTCACCGATTTGGTGCCCTCGGAAATGGCGTGCTTGGCGAGCTCACCAGGTAGGATGAGACGGACCGACGTTTGGATCTCGCGTGATGAAATGGTGGATTTTTTCGAGTAAGCAGCGAGTTCTAGAGGAGAAACATGAGTTAAACGCCAAAGCCAAAGACTGCCGACATACTGGAGGCTTCTGTAGCAACGCGTTCAAAGATATCGTTGACGAAGCTGTTGAGAATGGCCATCGCCTTGTTGGAGATACCAGTGTCGGGGTGGACCTGCTTGAGGACTAGAAGATGAGCAACAGAAAGAACGAGTCGAATAGACAACGGACCCTTGTAGATGTAAGACGAGTAAGTCTCCTTTCTCGACTTTTTGCGCTTCTTCTTCTCGCCGTCAGCTGCTACTGGCCTGGAATCTTCGCCGAGTCCTGGGACAAGACCGTTCTCGACGGCTTGTACGCCCAGTGGAAGGTCAACGCCGCCAACTGCTACTAAGCACCTAGTACATAGATGCGGCTTGGGGGTAGGGGTTTTATCGGGAGATGACAAGTGTTGCCCAGAGATTCGTCGGATTCGTCGTCTAGTTTCGTCTATGCCCGTGATAGTAATAGGAAGACATTTGTCCTGACGAGCGTCCAAGTTTCAAGTTCGATTTTCAACTGAGCATGAGGATCACAAAGACCTGGCCAATGAGAGCAGTGGAATTGAGGAAATCAAGCTTGAAGCTGACATGGAAGTCGAGAGCAACTTGTCAATGCCGACGGCAATTTTGGGCACCGCGCGTCACATGTTGGTCACATGAGCACGTTTTAATTCTGCTCTTTCCTCCACACACCGACGATCACTGACCGCGTCGCCCAGATACGCCCTGCACAAGGACGCTGTAGAATCAGTAGATCTCAATCTATATCTAGTAAGTACGTCCGGTCGCGTGGGCCGCGTCGTATAACTATTGCCCTCATAGTATTTCCATAGAGACGATGTCCCATGAATGCCCCCAGTGCGGCCTTGCTCCGACGAAGAAGCCACGCAGGATTCCCACCCAGTCTCCTTATGAAACCCACTTGGGGACAACTATTGCCTTCACCGCGCCCGTCAATGTTAGAGCCAACATCCTGAATCTGGTTGCCCGTGCCAAAGCGGACATAGCGGATTTGGACCGCAGTATAGAGAAGCTAGAGGCCTCACTAGCTGCAGTCAAGAAGGAGAGAGACGAAACGATTGCCTTCCGTGACGCGCACCTTGCGCTCTTTCCTCCCATCCACCAGCTTCCCACCGAAGTGCTCGTAGAGATCTTTCACCTCACATTCGAGAAGCCGTACAACGTATTCGCTTCGTCGCGTAGCGGTCCATGGCTTCTGGGAAAGGTCTGCCAGAGGTGGAGACAAGTTGCTTGGTCCTGCCCGAGTCTCTGGACCTCTTTCACTCTAACGGATCGTGACTACCACAAAGTCGGTACCAATGCTCTCTTTGAAGGGGCGCTTTCGCGGTCATTGAAGCGCAACAAGTTTCATATCCCCTTGGGCCGTCTGGAGAAGATACAAATCAGCGAGATTGCCAAAAGCGCAGAAAGTTGGCACGACGCGTCTTTTGAAGGCTCTATCCAGAATTTCGAACCCTTTCTGAAGATTGGTAAAATGCCTTCATTGGTGGCGCTTGGACTCGATATAGACGTGTCTTATGGCAACTTAGACGCCTACTACCGGCTACCCTCGTCGCTTGGTAAACACGTACCACAACTGCGCCGATTGACACTGGCTATTACGCAAGCCTCCTCTGTCACCGACATAGAGCTATGGAAGATCAAATTCCCCTGGACACAGCTAACAGAGCTCGTCGTTCCTCTCGACTACGTCGTTTCATGCCAGCAACTTCTCACTTGGTGTTCTGACCTGAAAACGTTGAAGGATGATCCTCATGTGGAGCGATATGATCGGGTGAAGGAAACCTCAAATATTCCTGGGCTTCAGGCGGTTGTCTCCCATTCCAAATTGTCCTTCATTGACATGTCTCCCAGTCTCGCAATAACGCTGTTGGATCATATCCGATGCCCAGCGCTGACGCGTCTATCACTGCCCTGCGCGCGTGCGGATCAGTCCGACGGGGAAGTTCTCCAACGATTCACACAGCGCTCGGAGTGCACAATCACGACTGCAAATCTTACATTCAGCTCATACAAAAAGTCACTTGTTTCTCCTGAAACATCCCTCTCTGCCTTATCAGGGATCATAGATTTGAAGCTGTCGTTCGGAGCAGAGCCTCTCAAGGGCAGATTCATTGATTGTCTTTCGGACCGAGCCGTCGTGCCCAATCTACGGGTTCTGACAATCACTACGGCATTCATATCCAGGTCAATCTGGGAGGCTGAACTCAAAGACACCCTCATTCGTGTCCTGAGTGCTCGATACCAGTCCCCCGAAGAGGCATCTACAGGGACGACTCTACAGGAAGTCGTCGTTGTGCTGGGAAAAGAGACATATATGCTGCCTGGCGCTCGTACCAAAGGATCTGTTTATTTCAGTGAAGGATATTCGTCTTGGCGAGACGACATTAAAGATAAACGACTTCTACCGGAGCACTTCGGGAGAGACTGTACAATCGAAGACCTCGTGGATGCCGACTTTCTCGAGTTTCGGAAACTGAAGGAGAGGGGCTTGGATATACGGCTCTCGATATGGAGTGAGTTGCTTGCTTCCCATTCGGCTGTGCTGATTTAGTTTTTCAGAGGGTCGTACTTTGATTAGATATGTCTAAGGGTGAAGATACATGTAGGAATATCCTGTATTCCGCTACGTGGTCTGAGTGTAAACGAACGTAACCTTGTCATTCAAATGACTTTTCAATAGCTTCGAAATCCAGGACCGTTGAACGATAAAAACCGAGTCCTCGAATGGTTGTTCCATGGTGCAATAAATTAAAGAACAACATCGTTGCTTTCACAGCACGGTCCAGAGGCATCGAAAACGCCTTGAATATTCAACGCCGACCATTGTCATAGTAGGTACAACCAAGAACTACTAATCATGAGTCAGTACACCATTAATTTAGAGCTTCTCTTTTATGATGCTATTGTCCTCTTCATCTTCTCCGTCTTTAACCAGCGTCCGATGAGGTCTGCCCACTCGCCAATCTCTGTCAATATGTTGTCTGCATGAGTAGTCGAACGCGCTCTGTGCCTACAGAACCCACCACGAAGACCATGTGGCGCATGCGGAATCCGCGTGCTGTTCTAAAAAACTTGAGCGAGACATGCCGCATTTACAGAAAAGATGGGAAGGGGAGGCGAAAGGTGTGAGCCTGCAACACCAGTCGGTATTCGCGCAATGGTGGGGTCGACAGTGTGGAAGCAATGAAACGCTAGCGCCATTCAAGGAACATAAACGATATTACTACACTTGTGGTCACGTCATTTACAAAGTGTAGATGAGAAATACGAACTGCCTTGCATTCTTTCGGTCCAGAAGATCAAATTTCGCTCATAGGGTAGAGAATCGACTCGCTTCCTAGGACCAGAGCGGAAAATAAAAACTAGTAGTAGCCCCTCGTGGCGGTCCAGCAGAAGCCGGTTTGTCAGTCGGATTCACGCGCTGAATTCTCTCAGATCCACCATTGACGGGGCGGACTCGCAGATTGTCAGGACACTCTTTCTGGTGAGAAAGAGGCCTCCAACCTCAAATTACATCAAGTCCTGGTAGACCCATCCCCGAAAGCCCCACGCGAGAGTGTTATGAGACTATCCATCCGATTTCAGAAATCCGATGCTGTTTTCTGCGCTCCCAAAGTTCTTCGCTCGGAGGGTGTCAGTTCGTGGGACAAGCTATCGGTGTCCAACAGGTGCTCGTGCGCCTTCCGAATATACGAGTCGTCGACGATATCGAGGGCACACATCTTTTACAAGGGAGGCGGATCACCGAAAGCATCCTGCTCAACAACTTGGGGGACGCCGACTCCGTTGAGTTTGACATCGGCTTGACAAACACTAAGGACGTGCGCGGGTCACTGCCAACCGTAACAAGCGCGTCGCGTAGTGATGATAAGTGATTCATTGTAGACAACCGGTTGCCTGAGTGCGGCAATAACCGCGAAGAGTTCCACATCGGGCCGCCAGAGGTCTGGGACTGTATACCATTTCTAGCGAGCTGAGGGCATCAGAACGCTTTAGCGACACAGGAGACATATTCGGATTACGGCGAAGGACTAGCCAGGCTGCAAACGATGAGAAGAAGGAAGCCAGATTTTGTAAGAGACTCAGAGAACGCACCCGATTTTTGCATCCTTATCTCCGTAGTCGCACAAAAGCATGACATGACAGTTCTTAAAGTGGGCGCTGCCAACCTGGCTCCAGAGCGGAAGACCGCCTTGTCAGTATCGTCGCCACTATTCAGTATCTGCTCATCAGTCCTTCGAATGGATCTTGAACGCCGCGAGGAATTTGAAAAGAATCAAACGAGGCACGAGAATAATCAACGAGGAGGCTTGAAGTTGAACAGAACGAGTCATCTGCAAGAGATGTATAGATATCGTAAGAATACACTGATGTACATGGCCCGAGAATGGAATGAGATGCAACAATAGATAATACAGCAAGATCACTTGGCTCCCGATGATGAGAACTGTAAGGGCATGAGTCGGCAAGAAGGACATGACAGGCAAGTGGGAACGAACCTTCGTGACCGATTTGGTGCCCTCGGAAATGGCGTGCTTGGCGAGCTCACCGGGTAGGATGAGTCGTACGCTTGTTTGGATCTCTCGACTAGAAATGGTGGATTTTTTCGAGTAAGCAGCGAGTTCTAGAGGAGAAACATGAGTTAAAGGCCAAAGCCAAAGACTGCAGACATACTGGAGGCTTCTGTAGCAACGCGTTCAAAGATATCGTTGACGAAGCTGTTGAGAATGGCCATCGCCTTATTGGAGATACCAGTGTCGGGGTGGACCTGCTTGAGGACTAGAAGCAGAATGAGCAACAGAAAGAATAAGTCGAATGGACAACAAACCCTTGTAGATGTAGGACGAGTAAGTCTCCTTTCTCGTCTTTTTGCGCTTCTTCTTCTCGCCGTCAGCTGCGACTGGCTTGGATGTCTTCTTGGCTGCCTTGGAGCCCTCAGTCTTGGCTGGGGCTTTGGAGGCGGTGGAGGCAGGCGCTTTGCCAGCAGTGGAGGCGGGTTTGGGGGCCATGGCGATAGAGTGGTGGTGATGGTGGTGAGAAGGCAAGTCGTGGAATGCATCAACAACAGTATCCGCCCTGCTTATATATCCAAATTCACGTGACTTTGATCGCGACCGTGTTGTTTGTTGATTTTCTTTGTTTGGCACAGCTATAAAAGCCGCGCGGACGCTGCCACTCTTCTTCATTCCTACCACCACCATCTGCCACCACCCAAGCCACTCACCCACCCAACCCAACCCAATACTCAACAATGTCTGGCAAGTCTGGCAAATCCAAGACGTCTGGTGGCAAGAGCGGAGCTGGAGGCGACGCCAAATCGCAGACGCGGTCGTCCAAGGCAGGACTCCAGTTTCCCGTTGGTCGTATCCATCGTCACTTGAAGAAGGGCAACTATGCTCAGCGTATCGGCGCAGGTGCACCTGGTACGTGTTGATAGTCGTCTTTGATCGCTCTTTGCCTAATCTCTTGCAGTCTACCTCGCCGCCGTCCTTGAATATCTTGCCGCCGAGATTCTCGAGCTCGCAGGCAACGCTGGTATGCTACTTAATCATACCGCTCGTCCTAAAGTGCTCATGGCGTTTTTTCTAAATTTAGCTCGCGACAATAAAAAAGCAAGAATAGTACCTCGCCACTTGCAACTCGCCATAAGAAATGACGAGGAGTAAGTCGGAATCATTTTGCAACGCTTCCTTTGTTGACGTTCTCTAGGTTGGGAAAGCTCCTCGGCGATGTAATCATTTCGCAAGGCGGTGTCGTGCCCCACATAGAGACCTCGCTGCTTCCCGCCAAGTCCGGCAAGGGCAAGGGCGAAGCTAGCCAAGAGGTGTAGATGCTCATCGTTGTTCGCCTTTTTCCTTTACTTGATTTGTATATCATCTGTACTCGTAGCATGCACTACTAAATTATGTATCATGGGATATGTTAAAGCGCCTATTCGTGTTTGAAAAGAAAACGCGGTGGCCACATGATCGAGTTGTGCTTGTTTGCTCCCATCAGTCATCGTCAAGACTTTCAATAGCTCTGCGTCATTCAGACTCTCTGGAACCGAGGGCACAGTCCATGTGCAACGAAATTTCCTATCTGGATGATGATCTGCCCTCCGTTAATCCGGCAATACCTCCTCTATGCGTGCCGCGGCTTCATGTTCACGACGGCTGCGCCGAGGTTTAATATCCTCAGCAGCGTCTTGGATTATCTAGACGGAAAGAAGCTCCACCTTGATTCAAATTCGGAGTACTTACCTCTTCCAATAGTTGATAGCGAAAGCACAACTTGAAGCTCTTCTCGCAATGCGCTCAGGGAGCGCCACTTCAAGCTAGCCGATCCAGAATAAGTACCGACCGGGTCGCATATTTCACCTGTCTTCCCCATCTTTTCTGCAAATGCGGCGGGTAATTTCTGACGGCCCATGGATTCAGCATGCGCCACATGGTCTTCCCGGTTGTCGCTGTAGCACAGAACGTGTCCGACCATCGAGATTCAGGCAGGCAGCACATTGGCGGAGATTGATGAGTTACTAGACGAGCGCTGGGTGACGATAGAGAAGATGAAGATGACTATGGCCGCGGAAGAGGACTATAACATTGTGAAGGGGAAGCTCTAGATTACTGGTGCAGTTCTTGGTTTTACCTATAACAATAGTCGGCGTTTAATTTCTTTCATTAATGTCCGACCAAGGCAATGGCGAACTGTGGAGAACTGTTATTTCTCCCCCTCCAAAGCTGACTCGATGGACACTGAGTCCAGGATTCAAGGCGTTTCGATCAGGACCGTGCTGTGAAAGCGACAACGTTCGAAGAACCATTCATGATTCGAGGACTCGATTTTTACCTTTCAGCGATCCTGGAATTCGGATAGTCATACAAGTATGTATCTTCAATGGATGTCACCCCTAGACATATCGAATCAAAGTACGACCCTCTGAAAGACCAAGTCAGTACAGTATCACAGCCGAACGGGAAGCAAGCAACTCACGAGAGGTGTAAATTCAACCCTCTCTCCTTTAGTTCCCGAAACTCAACAAAGTCGGCATCCACGAGGTCTTCGATTGTACAGTCTTTGCCAAGGTCCTCGTGTAGCAGTCGTTTGTATTCTTCTGATTCACGTCGCCAGCGTGGCCCGGATGAATATCCTTCCATGTAATAAACAGATCCATCGGTACGGCTGCCAGGCAGCATATATGTCTCTCTTCCCAGCACAACGACGACTTCCTGTAGATTCGTCCCTGTAGATGCCTCCTCGGGGGACTGGTATCGAGCACTCAGAACGCGGATGAGGGTGTCCTTGAGTTCAGCCTCCCAGATTGACCTGGATATTGTCGTCGTAGTGATTGTCAGAACCCGTAGATTGGGCACGACGGTCAGGTCCGAAAGACAATCGATGAATCTGCCCTCGGGATGCCTCGCGCAGAACGACAGCCTTAGGTCTATGATCCCTGATAACGCGGAGAGGGATGCTTCAGGAGAAACAAGATACTTTTCGCGATCGTCGAAGGTGAGTTCCGCACTTGTGATTGTGCACTCCGAGCGCTGTATGAATCGTTGGAGAACTTCCCCGTCGGACTGATTCGCGCGCGCGCAGGGCAGTGATAAACGCATTACCGCTGGGCATCGGATATGATCCAACAGCGTTATTGCGAAACTGGAAGACATGTCGATGAAGGACAATTTGGAGTGGGAGACAACTGCCCGAAGCCCAGGAGTTTCCTTCGTCCGTTCATACCGCAACAAATGAGGGTGATCCTTCAACGTTTCCAGGTCGGGGCAGCAAGTGAGAAGTTGCTGGCATGAAGCGACGTAGTCGAGAGGAACGACGAGCTCGGCTAGCTGTGTCCAGGGGAATTTGATCTTACATGGCTCTATGTCGATGACAGTGGAGGCTCGCGTAAAAGCCAGCGTCAATCGGCGCAGTAGTGGTACGTGCTTAGTACCAAGCGATGAGAGTAGCCGGTAGTAGGCGTCTAAGTTGTCATAAGGCACTGCGCGTATATCGAGTCCAAGCGCCACCAGTGAAGGCATTTTGCCAATCTTCAGAAAGGGTTCGAAATTCTGGATAGAGCCTTTAAGAGACGCGTCGTGCCAACTTTCTGCGCTTTTGGCAATCTCGCTGATTTGTGTCTCCTCCACACCGCCCAAGGGGATATGAAACTCGTTACATTTCACAGACCGCGAAAGCGCCCCTTCAAAGAGAACTTTGGTACCGACTTTGTGGTAGCAACCATCCTTTAGAGTAAAAGAGGTCCAGAGACTCGGGCAGGACCAAGCAACTTGTCTCCATCCCCGGCAGACCTTTCCCAGAAGCCACGGACCACTACGCGATGAAGCAAACACGTTGTACGGCTTCTCAAACGTGAGGTGGAAGATCTCGAGGAGCACTTCAGCCGGAAGCTGGTGGATGGGAGGAAAGAGCGCGAGGTGCGCGTCACGGAAGGCGATTGTCTCGTCCCTCTCCTTCTTGGCTGCAGCTAGTGCAGTCTCAATCTTCTCTATATTGCGGTCCAAATCCACTATGTCCGCATTGGCATCGGCAACCAGATTCAAGATGTCGACTCTAACATTGACGTGCGCGGTGAAAGCAATAGTTGTCCCCAAGTGGGTTTCGAATGGAGACTGGATGGGAATCCGTGGCTTCTTCGTCGGAGGAAGGCCGCAGTGGGTGCATTCATGGGACATCGCCGCTAAGAAAATACTATGAGCGCGAAGGTGATTGAACCACACGACTACCAGTACTCACTTGATGAGTTCCAGGGTCGGATACCCTCCTAGTACAGAAAATATCGGGGGATGCGTCGTTCGATGTCAGTGATAGTCGTGGTACGAAGGCAAGATGAGCAAAGGCTACAGGCGACTTCAGGAAGTTCCTTATTCCCACGCTCGTGATTTCACTTCAGCCGCAAGAATGAGACACGGAAAGAGACAACCACCTTATCCGCAGAACGAATCCACTCATGAGAACCAAATATTCTCCGGCTCCCCACAGTGTTCCGTCCCGCCGTGCACCCAGAGCTTCTTTGCACTCCGGATTCCTTTTACTGTTTTACTGGTGCAGTACCTCAAACACCGATATCTTTTCAGGCTGAGAGGTTCCTCCCAAACAACATGATCCCAGAGGAGTATTTGATCTGAATTGGGCAGAATCGATTGCTCGATTTGACGTAGTAACATGTCACTGTGCTGTATTTGTTTATTGTACAATAGGACTATCATTGTAGGTTGAGACTGTTAAGAATAGATTTGGATGTTCCTCTATGCGTAGACCACACTAGCCAAAGGCCAGCTCGACTCTCGACCCGCCTTAAATTACCTGACCATCTCGAACGCGAACCCCGTAAGACGCACATCGTCAACTTTGTCCATACCAAATCGTCCGTCCAGTTATGCAAGTGATGCACGTACGCCACGTTGTCGGAGGTCGTGGACCAGGTTCTTGAAAACGGGGGAAGCCCAATCTTCATCACGAGTATTGAGGACAACAGTCGAAAGTCCTGATGTAGCTCGCAGGGGAAGTATCTCGGCAAAGGATTCCTGGCAAAGGTCCTCGTACAACTGACCGGGGCCTTTGGTATAATGGTCCAACCCTTGTGAATGTGGAAGCGAGGACGATTGATTGATTGATTGATTATTTCCTATTTTACGTGGCTTGCAGGCCGTTTCCGGCCTATGTGTCCACGGTATCTACGTATGGTCGTACTAGTAATCGCGAGTAGGTAATGTAAGTAACTCGACGGAACCAGTATAGTAGAAGAACAATTGAGAATAGAGATCTACTTTACGGAAGGTGCGAAGATGGTATGTGTAGACAGAGTTGGGGAAGATAAGGGTGGCATGCCCTTGAGTAGCCAGAGGGGGTGTCTGAGTCAGAAGCCCGTGTGCTACGTGGAAGTAGATGGAGAAATTATGAAAGAGGATGATGAAAGGAAAAGGAAAGGAAAAGGAAAAGGGAAGAGTGATGTTGGGGGGAGGGGGTACTCCTGGGGACGTCTATGGGGGGAACACGATGACTGGGAGGGAATCAGGCTGGGCGGCCCCTTTCGATGCAGTCGGCGACATTCGTTTCGTCATACTCGCAGTCGCGCTCGGTGGCGGCGCGACCCGTCTTCCCAGCCGGCACGAGAAGCGAGGACGAGGAACCCGAAGACTCCGTCTGATCATGCAGCGAGTCATCTAAATCGCGAGAGGGAACCCACTGACGTGACGCGAGGATTGCAAACGCGAGAGACCGCTGGCGCGCACCCTGAGGGCTTGTCGTTGATAATAAGTTATACTGGGCGTGAGTCAAAGACTCGTTTGGGTCATTCGGCGTGCTGGGTGTAGAGTCTTTAGAATGCGTGAAGCTGTAAGAGCAGCGTACGGCTCGAGGTGCCCATCCCAACTCCAACTCCGACAAGTATGAGAGAAAAGAAGAATCCTTCAGTCTTTGAATGAGTTCGGGAGTGATAAGATGTGACTGAAGCTCGGTCAACGTCAACCGAAGGAGGGAAGGCGCCGCCTCCAAAAGAGGGAGAATATTCCATGCTCTTGTGGAAGTACTAGATGACTTCAGCGCCCAATTCTGATGCTCAGAACGCTCTGTTGGAATGTGCACATCGGTGACAGTCAAGTTCTGGAGTTGACTTGTCGAATTTCTGACAAAGGACGCAAGGGCGTCAACCACTTCCGAAACCTGAGTCGGGACAGTAAGAGGCCACGCTACCGTGGCAGGACTGTTCGAAACCATGATCAATTCCAAAAGCTCGGGAACGCTGGCCTGCACGAGCAGTGCTAGAAGCGTGGGAGTCCATGCTTCAGGCGCCACGATAAGGCACGTAAAGCGAAATTGTGGCGGGCTTGGCACCAGATTGAAAAGAGTGGGGAATGTGACTTCGGAAGGGTCCAAACACGCTATCGTGAGCGAGCGTACCTCAGTTCGAGGCTTGATAGCTGACACCGCCTTATCCCACTGGCACTCAACAACGTAGCTTGCACGTTTGTCGGGGCGGATGATAAGGTTACGGATGCGCGTCCACGGCAGGGGCATAACCATGACGCTTCTGGACTCCTGGAGGTGAACGCTGACTGTGCGTAAATTTGGAGCGCCGCGTAAATCCAAAACTTCCAATAGATCCGAGCTGTCGTCTGCAATCCGCAACACCTGCAAGGCAGGTACCTGTTTCCGCTGAATTGCCTTGTTCAATTTGACGAAGTCACGCTTGTTCATACCGAGAAAGGCAGATTTCCAGCGGTGGCACACCCTGAAGAGGGCATCCTGAGAGTACGTATAATGCGAATCGTCACGAAGCTGAATTTCGATGTTGATAGATAGCAGTACAGACGACGATCGTTCCAGGTATAGCTGAATCAGCGCTTCCTGCGTAGCCCCATACACGGAAATGTATGACCAGATAATCGGACTCGACAGAGCTGTCACTCGCCAAAAATGGCAAACAGAGCTGAGGACAAGTGCAGTCCTGGCTTGACTCTCGAACGAGTTGCAAGCAAAGTAAAAAATGAGTTGGAGCACGTCGAAAGGGAGTTCGCGTATTCCACAGTGCTGTATGTAAAATAGCCCTCTCAATTAGGTCGGACTCGCCGCGTTCAAGGCATTGCTGCAACTCGAACATGACATGCTTCACGCGTTCAATTTCTCTCCTGAGAGCGTGAAGAGGGGGACGCGCGGCCTCGATGCGCCCGGTCATGGCAGACTTCTCTTCAGATGAGAGGTTTCTATATGCGCGAAGGGGATCGTCGGAGTCGGCATGAGGGATATGAATGGTCTCGCAGTCGGGCCACGAAGCGTGACAATGGGAACACAGTTCGATGTCGCCCATGTTTGAAGAAGAAAGCCAATCCTATACCATTATTCAGGTCATAACATATAAGATCATTGGAATACTTACTACAAGTTTGCAGGATATGGGTGAACTGCTCGGTGGTGAAAGGAAAGAGGCGTTCGCATCAATTTGGTAATTCTCTTTCTTGCCCAGCACCACGTGTATGCACAGCCACAAACGCGTCAGACACGATATTGCACATTTATTCTGATTAGACGCGCCATAACCTACTGCGCGCCCGCATAGAGCTCTTTGCGTGACGGATTTTGGTTGGCTGTTCCTTTTGATGATGAGGATGGGCCCATGACCGGGCAGCGGCATTTCTCGTCGGAAAGCAGCGCCGATTCAACTCACGCATGTCATTAGTCTAGGCTTGATGAGTATGACTGCCTCGGAGCTTGAAAATACATGATGGCCGTTACGGGCCGAACTGGCAGCCTTCCTCGGAGATCTCCATCGATGCGATCGCGGTCCATCTTGGCTTCCACCAATATCCTCTTCAACGCGTTTTCTTGCCCTACGATAGCGTGTTCGTTCCGGCCACCTGAATCAACTGCAATGGATATAGTTAATCTTTTCCAGGACCGTGATCCCTCTTCCGATAATCCATCCCCGGTGGCAGACTTCCCCGCCGCATCCATTGCTCAATCCAGCGACCAAGCTGATGAAAAGGTAAAATAATCAATTTAGGGAAGGGGATGGTCCAGTTGAGACGTTTAACGCGTCCGGCGCATCTATTGTCGTGGTTAGCTACTCAATACGGACTTATGCCCGACGGCAGAAAATGTGCCGGACGGCTGCCACTCTTCTTCATTCCTACCACCACCATCTGCCACCACCCAAGCCACTCACCCACCCAACCCAACCCAACACTCAACAATGTCTGGCAAGTCTGGCAAATCTAAGACGTCTGGTGGCAAGAGCGGAGCTGGAGGCGACGCCAAATCGCAGACGCGGTCGTCCAAGGCAGGACTCCAGTTTCCCGTTGGTCGTATCCATCGTCACTTGAAGAAGGGCAACTATGCTCAGCGTATCGGCGCAGGTGCACCTGGTACGTGTTGATAGTCGTCTTTGATCGCTCTTTGCCTAATCTCTTGCAGTCTACCTCGCCGCCGTCCTTGAATATCTTGCCGCCGAGATTCTCGAGCTCGCAGGCAACGCTGGTATGCTACTTAATCATACCGCTCGTCCTAAAGTGCTCATGGCGTTTTTTCTAAATTTAGCTCGCGACAATAAAAAAGCAAGAATAGTACCTCGCCACTTGCAACTCGCCATAAGAAATGACGAGGAGTAAGTCGGAATCATTTTGCAACGCTTCCTTTGTTGACGTTCTCTAGGTTGGGAAAGCTCCTCGGCGATGTTATCATTTCGCAAGGCGGTGTCGTGCCCCACATAGAGACCTCGCTGCTTCCCGCCAAGTCTGGCAAGGGCAAGGGCGAAGCCAGCCAAGAGGTGTAGATGCTCATCGTTGTTCGCATTTTTCCTTTACTTGATTTGTATATCATCTGTACTCGTAGCATGCACTACTAAATTATGTATCATGGGATATGTTAAAGCGCCTATTCGTGTGTCAAAAGCAAACGCGGTGGTTGCCACATGATCGAGTTGCGCTTGTTTGTTCCCATCATGGTCATTGTCATTCGCTAAATGGATAGCTCTGCGTCATTCGGGACCATCTGGGACAGCGGGCACAGTCCGTACAAGTATGTAGGTCAGGTCCCAGCGCAACGGAATTTCTTATCTGGATGATGAAGACGGTTTGTCGTAAAACCCGTTCTGGCCGAAAGAACGCAATCAAGTTCAGTCGTTCCCATTCATACATGGAGCCAAGTATAAGATCGTCGAACGTGTTCATCCAATATGAACACCGCTAGAGTTTCATCGCTTCCTCGTCGACACTTGCCCCCGATATCACGCGCTGCATGAACTTCAACGATTGGGCTTCACTGGCAGGACGCCGAAACCCGCCGCTCTTGATTGACCCTCACACGTGCGAGTCCCGCGCTGGACAAAGCCTGCAGCATCGACCTCACTCGCAGTTCCACGACGCCGATTCCTTCGCTAATTCCCAACATTCCATTCAAGCCGAAAATAGTACTGCAGAAAGTGAAGCTGTCCCAGACGTTTAAATACTATGCAGGTCGCTTCCAACTTCTCCAGACTCCCATTCTCGTCATGGCCAACGCCCTCGAGCAGGCCATCACCAAACACCTCGCCTTTTTCAAGCAGTACAACTTTCCCACACCAGAGTTACTGGTCCCGACGCAACTTCTCGTCGAATGACTACTTGTCGCTTGTCACGAATGCAGAGCTTAAGCGGATGTTCATGGACCGACTAGCTAAACAAGAGTTTATCCTGGGGTCGCACCGCGCAGCAGTGAGTCCTTAGTACTGTAGCGCGGATCGTCTGAAAGTCATGTTCTAGAGACGTCTGGGAGGAAATACGCCAGACCATGTTCGCCTCGAACAAGGCTTGGCCACGTTCTTCCATGGCCCGTCCGCTCTCCTCTTCAGTTCCGGCTACGACGCTAGTAAGGTTTCATCTCATTCATTGTTTCCACAGATGTCGGATTATGGAGCACATTGGTAGGTGCCTTGAAGGTGCATTTCAATCATCTCTGGAGCCATGTACATCCAGCCCCAGCCCAACGATGTGATCCTCTACGACGAATCCCTGCACGACGGAATGCGCGCGTCAAAAGCGTGTCACGCCCTTTTTGCGTTCAAGCACAACTGTGTTGAGGATCGAAAACTTCAAGATCTCGTGTGCACGATGCCCTCTGTCGGAGACGGGAGAGCAAGTGTGTTCGTCCTTGTAGACGCGCTCTATAGCAAGGACGGCGACTTTGCTCCTCTCGAGGACATCTGTAGCGCAGTCGAGGATAGTCTGCCAGAAGGGTCTGGCTACGTGTTTGCCGACGAGGCGCATTCAACGGGCGTAGTAGGCGAGCATGGGAGGGGAGTGACGGTGCAGCTTGGGTTGGAGGCGCGAGTTTTGCTTCGCGTCCATACCTTTGGGAAAGGCTTTGGGTGCTCCGGAGGTTAGTCTTATTGACAGGCAGGAACGATTGGAATGATATTCCTTTAACAGCTGTAGTGATCTGCCCTCCGCTAATCCGGCATTACCTCCTCTATACGTGCCGCGGTTTCATGTTCACGACGGTTGCGCCGAGCTCAGCATCCAATGCGTAGAGAGCCAGGACGGAAAGTGCCCTCCACCTTGATCCAACTTCGGAGTACTTAGCGTTTCCAATAGTTGATAGCGAAAGCACAAGCTCTTCTCGCAATGCGCTCAGGGAGCGCCACTTCAAGCTAGCCGATCCAGAATAAGTACCGACCGGGTCGCATATTTGTACGCAGGCTATCTTTCACCTGTCTTCCCCATCTTTTCTGCAAATGCGGCATGTCTCGCTGAATTTCTGACAGCCCATGGATTCAGCATGCGCCACATGGTCTTCCCGGTTGTCGCTGTAGGCAGAGAACGTGTTCGACTATCGACTCAGGCAGGCAACACATTGGCGGAGATTGATGGCTTGGTAGATCTCATCGGGCGCTGGTTGAAGATGGAGAAGATGAAGATGACTATGGCCGCGGAAGAGGACTATAACATTGTGAAGGGGAAGCTCTAGATTACTGGCGCATTGGCCGATAGTTCTTGGTTTTACCTATAACAATGGTCAGCGTTTAATTTCTTTCATTAATGTCCGACCAAAGCAATGGCGAACTGTGAAGAACTGTTATTTCTCCCGGACATGGGCGAGCCCAGGATTCAAGGCGTTTTTGATCAGGACCGCGCTGTGAAAGCGACAACGTTCTTCAAGTTATTCCACCATGGAAGAACCATTCGGCGAGGACTCGATTTTTACCATTCAACGATCCTGGAATTCGCAGCTATTGAAAGTCATTTGAATGCCAGCGTTACATTGGTTTAGATTCAGACTATAGCACTACACGTAGCCGAATACAGGATAGTCATACAAGTATCTTCAACGGATGTCACCATTAGACATATCTAATCAAAGTGCGACCCTCTGAAAGACCAAGTCAGTACAGTATCACAGCCGAACGGGAAGCAACTCACGCCATACCGAGAGGTGTAAATTCAAACCTCTCTCCTTCAGGTTCTGAAACTCAACAAAGTCGGCATCCACGAGGTCTTCGATTGTACAGTCTTTGCCAAGGTCCTCGTGTAGCAGTCGTTTGTATTCTTCTGATTCACGTCGCCAGCGTGGCCCGGATGAATATCCTTCCATGTAATAAACAGATCCATCGGTACGGCTGCCAGGCAGCATATATGTCTCTCTTCCCAGCACAATGACGACTTTCTGTAGATTCATCCCTGTAGACGACTCTTCCGGGAATTGGTATCGAGCACTCAGGACACGAATGAGGGTGTCCTTGAGTTCAGCCTCCCAGATTGACCTGGATATTGTCGTCGTAGTGATTGTCAGAACCCGTAGATTGGGCACGACGGTCAGGTCCGAAAGACAATCGATGAATCTGCCCTCGGGATGCCTCGCGCAGAACGACAGCCTTAGGTCTATGATCCCTGATAACGCGGAGAGGGATGCTTCAGGAGAAACAAGATACTTTTCGCGATCGTCGAAGGTGAGTTCCGCACTTGTGATTGTGCACTCCGAGCGCTGTATGAATCGTTGGAGAACTTCCCCGTCGGACTGATTCGCGCGCGCGCAGGGCAGTGATAAACGCATTACCGCTGGGCATCGGATATGATCCAACAGCGTTATTGCGAAACTGGAAGACATGTCGATGAAGGACAATTTGGAGTGGGAGACAACTGCCCGAAGCCCAGGAGTTTCCTTCGTCCGTTCATACCGCAACAAATGAGGGTGATCCTTCAACGTTTCCAGGTCGGGGCAGCAAGTGAGAAGTTGCTGGCATGAAGCGACGTAGTCGAGAGGAACGACGAGCTCGGCTAGCTGTGTCCAGGGGAATTTGATCTTACATGGCTCTATGTCGATGACAGTGGAGGCTCGCGTAAAAGCCAGCGTCAATCGGCGCAGTAGTGGTACGTGCTTAGTACCAAGCGATGAGAGTAGCCGGTAGTAGGCGTCTAAGTTGTCATAAGGCACTGCGCGTATATCGAGTCCAAGCGCCACCAGTGAAGGCATTTTGCCAATCTTCAGAAAGGGTTCGAAATTCTGGATAGAGCCTTTAAAAGACGCGTCGTGCCAACTTTCTGCGCTTTTGGCAATCTCGCTGATTTGTGTCTCCTCCAGACCGCCCAAGGGGATATGAAACTCGTTACATTTCACAGACCGCGAAAGCGCCCCTTCAAAGAGAACTTTGGTACCGACTTTGTGGTAGCAACCATCCTTTAGAGTAAAAGAGGTCCAGAGACTCGGGCAGGACCAAGCAACTTGTCTCCATCCCCGGCAGACCTTTCCCAGAAGCCACGGACCACTACGCGATGAAGCAAACACGTTGTACGGCTTCTCAAACGTGAGGTGGAAGATCTCGAGGAGCACTTCAGCCGGAAGCTGGTGGATGGGAGGAAAGAGCGCGAGGTGCGCGTCACGGAAGGCGATTGTCTCGTCCCTCTCCTTCTTGGCTGCAGCTAGTGCAGTCTCAATCTTCTCTATATTGCGGTCCAAATCCACTATGTCCGCATTGGCATCGGCAACCAGATTCAAGATGTCGACTCTAACATTGACGTGCGCGGTGAAAGCAATAGTTGTCCCCAAGTGGGTTTCGAATGGAGACTGGATGGGAATCCGTGGCTTCTTCGTCGGAGGAAGGCCGCAGTGGGGCATTCATGGGACATCGCCGCTAAGAAAATACTATGAGCGCGAAGGTGATTGAACCACACGACTACCAGTACTCACTTGATGAGTTCCAGGGTCGGATACCCTCCTAGTACAGAAAATATCGGGGATGCGTCGTTCGATGTCAGTGATAGTCGTGGTACGAAGGCAAGATGAGCAAAGGCTACAGGCGACTTCAGGAAGTTCCTTATTCCCACGCTCGTGATTTCACTTCAGCCGCAAGAATGAGACACGGAAAGAGACAACCACCTTATCCGCAGAACGAATCCACTCATGAGAACCAAATATTCTCCGGCTCCCCACAGTGTTCCGTCCCGCCGTGCACCCAGAGCTTCTTTGCACTCCGGATTCCTTTTACTGTTTTACTGGTGCAGTACCTCAAACACCGATATCTTTTCAGGCTGAGAGGTTCTTCTCCAAACAACATTATCCAGAGAGTATTTGATCTGAATTGGGCAGAATCGATTGCTCGATTTGACGTAGTAACATGTCACTGTGCTGTATTTGTTTATTGTACAATAGGACTATCATTGTAGGTTGAGACTGTTAAGAATAGATTTGGATGTTCCTCTACTATGCGTAGACCACACTAGCCAAAGGCCAGCTCGACTCTCGACCCGCATTAAATTACCTGACCATCTCGAACGCGAAACCCCTCCGTAAGACGCACATCGTCAACTTTGTCCCATACCAAATCGTCCGTCCAGTTATGCAAGTGATGCACGTACGCCACGTTGTCGGAGGTCGTGGACCAGGTTCTTGAAAACGGGGAAGCCCAATCTTCATCACGAGTATTGAGGACAACAGTCGAAAGTCCTGATGTAGCTCGCAGGGGAAGTATCTCGGCAAAGGATTCCTGGCAAAGGTCCTCGTACAACTGACCGGGGCCTTTGGTATAATGGTCCAACCCTTGTGAATGTGGAAGCGAGGACGAGGAACCCGAAGACTCCGTCTGATCATGCAGCGAGTCATCTAATCGCGAGAGGGAACCCACTGACGTGACGCGAGGATTTGCAAACGCGAGAGACCGCTGGCGGCAGGGCTTGTCGTTGATACTAAGTTATACTGGGCGTGAGTCAAAGACTCGTTTGGGTCATTCGGCGTGCTGGGTGTAGAGTCTTTAGAATGCGTGAAGCTGTAATTGCGGCGTACGGCTTGAGGTGCCCATCCCAACTCCAACTCCGACAAGGATGAGAGAAAAGAAGAATCCTTCAGTCTTTGAATGAGTTCGGGAGTGATGAGATGTGACTGAAGCTCGTTCAACGTCAACCGAAGGAGGGAAGGCGCCGCCTCCAAAAGAGGGAGAATATTCCATGCTCTTGTGGAAGTACTAGATGACTTCAGCGCCCAATTCTGATGCTCAGAACGCTCTGTTGGAATGTGCACATCGGTGACAGTCAAATTCTGGAGTTGACTTGTCGAATTTCTGACAAAGGACGCAAGGGCGTCAACCACTTCCGAAACCTGAGTCGGGACAGTAAGAGGCCACGCTACCGTGGCAGGACTGTTCGAAACTATGATCAATTCCAAAAGCTCGGGAACGCTGGCCTGCGCGAGCAGTGCTAGAAGCGTGGGAGTCCATGCTTCAGGCGCCACGATAAGGCACGTAAAGCGAAATTGTGGTGGGCTTGGCACCAGATTGAAAAGAGTGGGGAATGTGACTCCGGAAGGGTCCAAACACGCTATCGTGAGCGAGCGTACCTCAGTTCGAGGCTTGATAGCTGACACCGCCTTATCCCACTGGCACTCAGCAACGCGGCCTGCACGTTTGTCGGGGCGGATGATAAGGTTACGGATGCGCGTCCACGGCAGGGGCATAATCATGACGCTTCTGGACTCCTGGAGGTGAACGCTGACTGTGCGTAAATTTGGAGCGCCACGTAAATCCAAAACTTCCAATAGATCCGAGCTGTCGTCTGCAATCCGCAACACCTGCAAGGCAGGTACCTGTTTCCGCTGAATTGCCTTGTTCAATTTGACGAAGTCACGCTTGTTCATACCGAGAAAGGCAGATTTCCAGCGGTGGCACACCCTGAAGAGGGCATCCTGAGAGTACGTATAATGCGAATCGTCACGAAGCTGAATTTCGATGTTGATAGATAGCAGTACAGACGACGATCGTTCCAGGTATAGGTGAACCAGCGCTTCCTGCGTAGCCCCATACACGGAAATGTATGACCAGATAATCGGACTCGACAGAGCTGTCACTCGCCAAAAATGGCAAACAGAGCTGATGACAAGGGCAGTTCTGGCTTGGCTCTCGAACGAGTTGCAAGCAAAGTAAAAAATGAGTTGGAGCACGTCGAAAGGGAGTTCGCGTATTCCAGAGTGCTGTATGTAAATAGCCCTCTCAATGAGGTCGGACTCGCCGCGTTCGAGGCATTGCTGCAACTCGAACATGACATGCTTCACGCGTTCAATTTCTCTCCTGAGAGCGTGAAGAGGGGGACGCGCGGCCTCGATGCGCCCGGTCATGGCAGACTTCTCTTCAGATGAGAGGTTTCTATATGCGCGAAGGGGATCGTCGGAGTCGGTATGAGGGATATGAATGGTCTCGCAGTCGGGCCAGGAAGCTTGGCAGTGGGAACACAGTTCGATGTCGCCCATGTTTGAAGAAGAAAGCCAATCCTATACCATTATTCAGGTCATAACATATAGGATCATTGGAATACTTACTACAAGTTTGCAGGATATGGGTTGACTGCTCGGTGGTGAAAGGAAAGAGGCGTTCGCATCAATTGGAATTTCTTGCCCATCACCACGTGTATGCACAGCCACAGACGCGTCAAACACATTTATTCTGATTAGACGCGCCATAACCTACTGCGCGCCCACATAGAGCGCTTTGCGTGACGGATTTTGGTTGGCTTTGGATGATGAGGATAGGCCCATGACCGGGCAGCGGCATTCTCGTCGGAAAGCATGCGCCGATTCAACTCAGTGACTCACGTATGTCATGACCACTCCCTTCATAGATACTAAGATAGAGAGAATACTACAGTCTCAATTCAGTGACTTGCCTCACCAGCTCGTCGAGCAACTCAGAGGTTACGACTCGTCTCGTCCGACAGGTTTGCACGAAATTCAAACCATGTTGAACGATATAAAATGAATACATTGGACCTTATCGAAACCTGCAAACTTCAATCAAGCCACGATACCGAGCGCCTCCCGCCTACTGCGACTGTTCGGGTCAAAGAATGGTCGTTCACCAAGACTCACAATCCGGTTTCCTTGGCGCAGCTCGTCGGGACCATAATCGTTCCTATACAAGCCTCACATGAGATACGGAAAGGATCAAAGGAACGAGAGGCATACGTAGCAGTGTGGAATGTGCTTCGATTATCCCAGATAGCCAAGTCGTTCTTTTCCCAGCGGAACCGCACCTGGAGATGGATATTACTCAGTCAAGAGCGGAAAAAGCGTCGGATGGCAAGGTTACCTGAAGATCATGGTTCTCAGAGACATGCCTGGCAAGATAGGCGAGGATGTCGTCCGACTCATCCTTCGTCAGCTCAACGATTCGTTTCGTGAAGCTTGGGGTCATTTAGATGCTTGGTGAACAGAATATGAAGGAAACGCTAACGACTTGTTCACGAATAAACACTTGAAGCCCGTAACAGGGTTTGTGCGAATCACAGGACTGACATCTTCTGGTTAAACGACGTCTGAGAAGAGAAGAGGGAAGCTCACTGTACGGCCGTTAAGTCGGTGCCATAGTTGTCGGGTGCTCCTCGGGGGTCTTGAATGGGCAGACCATGCCGTTTAGCGTACTGAGAACGAGACGACTCAGCGATAAACGGAACGCGAATAGACCGACTACCTCAATGAAGAAAGGGGCATCGTGCACGGCAGTTAAACCTTCGAGGAACTTTTGCATCGCGGGTGAAAGTCGGTCGTAAGCTTCGTATCCACTACATGAGACGGCGAAATTAGACCTCATCAAGCATGGTGTTGATGTTCATTTACCTCGCCCACTACAACACGACCAAGTCAGTATAGTGTATCCAGTGTGTTAATGTGAGCAAGACGTACCAAGGTGTCTCCGCCAACTTGTACGAGACGATGAGTTAGACAATGTAATCTGGCGTTAGGAAGCAATCACCTTTAGGGAGCGTGTGCATTTTCAAGATCTACACAAAGCTGTGAGATTGACGAGACGGTAATCGCGTCGGATCAACCTACCGCGTAATCGGAAGGAACACGCTCAAAGGTGATATCGGCATGCCAGCCTCTACTGGCCCTCGACCTCTCTTGTGTTCCTGCTCTAGCGATACCTCTTCACAAACCGTCAGCTGTCACAGTACATTCACGAAAGAGAATGAAACGCACCCCTTGCTTGAAATAATGCTGACATCCTTTCCGAGCTCGGGCACGTCCTCTGAGATCGGATGCACATGCAGACCGCTATCCGCTGGACCGCCTGATAATTTCCCAAGCTTCTGGCCAAGCAATTTTTGTTGCGCGATGGTGAGGTCCTGGTTAGTGAAGAAAACCACGCCGCGGTGGCTCACGAGGGTGGCCAGGTCCTTGATCTTGTTGTCATCGTCGAGAAAAGAGGAGATCTGCGTGTCGGAGGAGGAGAAGCAAGTGCCTATGTCGGGCGCGGAGTGATAGTGGGGGTACTCTTCGAGAGAACCGAGGACATCCAGGGGGTTAGAGATCGGCGCTTGAACCATTACTGAGTGAGGGGTTTAAGGAGGAGTAGGGTATGCTTTCAATTTATAAGGAGGACCCTACACCGCGATAAAGAATCCGGATGTCGTTATCAGCACGCCACGAGGGGCCCATGTAAGCAAGAGTCCTAGACCTATGGGCTGATTTGACTGATACGGCGAACACAGAAAGGCGGAGTGCGCGTACATATCATCATCATGCCAATGAATTAGACTTCTTTCGCGCAATCGCGCAGCAAGTGACCCCAAATGTTATCGGAAAAACAATGAACCTATCACTAACCTTGACCAGATTTTCAGACTCGGTGCAGCATTCATTACAAGCTGGCATCAGGTGGCCATTATTTTCAAGCTGAGGTAGTCCGTCAGATTATGCAGAACCATTTCTATCCCTGCCAGTCCATCGAGGTCAAGATGACCGTCCAATGTCAAGGTGGTCAACAAGAGGCACATAGGTCCAAGTGGTAACGTGAATTGTGCCTCCACAGAAAGACAGCAAGGCGAAGGCAGAAGAGGCAAATCCGGACCGATGACCTCACCGGTTTAGGATTTCTCGCTTTCCTCCAACTTAAACTTTCCTCCACGATGTGCGACGTGCGTAGCATCGGTCAATCGTCACGCCCACTATGTATGACCATCGGTTTTGCCATTATGATTCCATTCGCGCTGCTCGATGCGTATATCATCTGTCCTTGACATCGTTAGTATTGTGTAAGTACCACGAGCTCGAGATCAAGAACCGGTGACACGATGGAGTTTGTTCACCCATCCACTCAGACGGACACCGTACCACACACACTTTGAACACCGAAGCACCTCCGAGTCTAAGCTGTCCGATTTCACCGTCATGAAACCTGCAATGTTCTGACGGGAGAAGCTGTCGTTGAAGTAGCGTTACTAATACTTACATTCGAAATATTGTGTAAATTTACAAGTACCCTATAGTACTGCACGTAGCAAATACAACATGGGGTGGTGGTCGTGGTACCAGAGAAAGGGACGTCACACTTAGACATATCTGATCAACGTACGACCCTCTGAAAGACTAAGTCAGTACAGTATCACAGCCGAATGGCAAGCAAGCAACTCACTCCATACCGAGAGGTTTAGATTCAACCCCCTCTCCTTTAGTTCCCGAAACTCAAGAAAGTCAGCATCCACGAGACCTTTGATTGTACAGCCTTTGCCATAGTCCCTGTGTAGACGTCGTTCGTCGTCTTCTGATTCACGTCGCCCGGATGAATATCCTTCAATGTAATAAACACTGGCAGATCCATCGTTATAGTCGCCAGGCAGCATGTATGCCTCTCTTCCAAGCACAACAACGACTTCCTGTATATCCGTCCCTGTAGACGACTCTTCGGAGGACTGGTATCGAGTACTCAGGACACGAATGAGGGTGTCCTTGAGTTCAGCCTCCCAGATTGACCTGGATATTGTCGACGTAGTGATTGTCAGAACCCGTAGCTTGGGCACGACGGCCCGGTTCGCAAGATACTCGATGTGTTCGAGGTCGCCTCGAGCAGAGTCTGCGCCGAAGGACAGCTTCAGGTCTGTGAGCCCTGATAGTGTGGATAGGAATGTTTGAGGAAAAACAAACGGGCTTCCGCAATCATCGAACGTGAGCTCCGCAATCCTAATTGTGCACTCTGAGCGCTGTACGAATCGCTGGAGAACTTCCCCGTCGGAGGACCTCGAGCGCGGGCAACGCAAGGATAAACGCGTCAGCGCTGGGCATCTGATATGATCCAACAGTGTCATTTTGGGACGGGGAGACATGTCGATGAAGGACAATTTGGAATGGGGGACAACTGCCTGAAGCTTAGGAATATTCGAGATGTGTTCCATCCGATCATGGTGCGTCCAAAGGGCCGGGTGATCCTTCAACGTTGCCAGGTCAGGGCAGTAAGTGAGAAGTTGCTGGCATGAGACGACGAAGTTGAGAGGAACGACGAGCTCTGTGAGCTGTGTCCAGGGGAATTTGATCTTCCACAGCCCTATGTTGGTGGCAGAGGAGTCTTGCTTAATAGTAGCCAGCGTCAATCGGCGCAGTTGTGGTACGTGCTTACCGACCGACGAGAGTAGCTGGTGGTAGGCGTCTGAGTTGCCGTAAAACACGGATATATCGAGTCCAAGCGCCACCAATGAAGGCATTTTGCCAATCTTCAGAAAGGGTTCGAAATCCTCGATAGAGCCTTCAAAAGACGCGTCGTGCCAACTTGCTGCGCTTTTGGCGATGACGCTGAATTGTGTTTTGTTTACACCACGCAAGGAGATGTGAAACTTGTTGCACTTGGCGGACCGCGAAAGCACCCCGTCAAAGAGGATTTCGATCCCGGCTGCGGGGTAACCAGGGCCACTGTTGAATGAGGTCCAGAGACTCGGGCAGGACCAAGCAACTTGTCTCCACCTCCGGCAGACCTTTCCCAGAAGCCATGGACCGCTACGTGACGAAGCAAACACGTTGTACGGCTTCTCGAATGTGAGGTGAAAGATCTCTACGAGCACTTCGGTGGGAAGCTGGTGGATGGGAGGAAAGAGCGCAAGGTGCGAGTCACGGAAGGCAATCGTTTCGTCTCTCTCCTTCTTGACTGCAGCTAGTGAGGCCTCTAGCTTCTCTATACTGCGGTCCAAATCCGCTATGTCCGCTTTGGCATCGGCAACCAGATTCAAGATGTCGACTCTGACTCCAGCGTGCGCGGTAAAGGCAATGGTTGTCCCCAAGTGGGTTTCGAATGGAGACTGGATGGGAATCCGTGGCTTCTTTGTCGGAGGAAGGCCGCAGTGGGGGCATTCATGGGACATCGCCGCTATGAAAATACTATATTAGCGCGAAGGTGATAGAACCACGCGAGTACTAGTACTCACTTGATGAATTCCAGGGTCGGACGCCCTCTTCGTACAGAAAATACCAGCCGACGCGTCGTTTGAGGTCAGTGATAGTCGTGGTGCCGCTTCTGTTCCTTATTCCCACGCTCGTGATTCACCCCAAGCCACGGTGTGGACCAAGTGTGGACGACTCTATACTTAAGTATTGTGTCCCAAGTACTGTGTCCCAGCTATCCATTCAAATGCAATACTATCATGTCTGCTTTTTCAACAGTAATACTTTTTGAATTGTTATCATCCTATTCTATTCACTCGCGAAGACTATTATTTTGGAGAAAGACGTTGAACGATGTACATAACGCGATGGGAAGAATGATTAACTGAGCCGGTCAGCCAGCCTGGATGCGCCCAGTGAACGTTTACGGACAAAGAGCCTATAGCGGCCCTTTGTCCATTGTTCTTGTTCTTGTTCGACTCCCCGATGGCCACGAAAGTGTCTCCTCTCTATCCCCAACCATGTCTTAGACGGAAATCATTTTGGAAGCCTGAGCCTGCCTGCACTAGTCCACCTCACTTTATCGAGCGAACGAAGCACGGCTTCCGGCGGCGACGCCCACCTGGCCATCGTAGACGCGGTGCGACGCGATAGCGTGAGAACGAGACTTGAAGCATAATTCGAGATTGACTTTATCCTGAGATGATGAAACAGCGAAGCGGGTAGCTAACAAGCGGTTTGCCGGCTGAACGCAGTGCAGCTAGTTAGATTCAAATTGTCCGTCCTACCACACTGAAGTGTCCAAGTATAACCTGTGAAGAGCTAACCAAGTCCTGCTATTCTATACACATAACGTACACATTATTCGTATCCGACTTCTTAAACCTTTCCCGTGTTGATATCGGTCGACTCCATACTCGAAAGCGACGTCCTCGACGTCCTATTCATGCTCCGTCTCGCGTTCTGCGCCTTATGACTCAGACTCCTGCGCACACTCGTGCGACTGCTGGGTCGGGAAGACCCATCACTAGCAGACATTGAGGACTGCGATGATGCCGACGACGCGCGACGGTGCCGCTGCATGCGCGTAGGATCCACGTCTTCAATGTTGGCTATGCGGGCGAAAAGAGATAAAACTAGACTACTTAGCCGACGTGCAAATCGAGAGAAAATGCAACGTACTGTCAACGATGGACACGATTCCTGTAAGATTTCCCGGGGACATGTGGGATACTATAGGAGAAGCGCAGCCTGCCTCTTCTTTGGTTACGAAGAGTCTATGCGCGTTAGCTGTGAGAGGAATCAGCATCAAGAGCGTCAACTTGAGAATATGCGTACTAGCTAGAAGCTTCTGGACCGTGTACGAGAGGGGGCTACTTGGTAACACCGAATAGACTTGAAGACAAGTCAATCAGCTTGTGATACGAAGTACACGATATAGATTGCGGAACCGACCTGGATACCTGTCAGCACCATCGGTACATCCGTGCGGCGCCTGAGAAGTTGATTAGCACAACTGTTCGAAAACGGAAAGGCTGGATAACCTTTATCTGTGCGATGAACTGCTGGAGAGGCGCAGATAGTATATGATTACTCTCCGATGGAACCACGATCTGACAGGACATTCAGAAAGCCGCAGGAATCCCAAAGAGCGTTTGTTACCTTGCCAATATCAGTGACACTGACCGCACTCAACAAAGTCTCGGTCCCTTCATCGACAACAGCAATACTACTGACACCCTCTTCGCTCATGAGTTTCATGGCGTCCAAAACTGTAGCGTGGGACGTCGCTGCGATAACGGATGCATCCAGGTGCAGCGAAGGAAGAGCAAGGGAATGGAGGGGATTAGAGAGATACATCTGTAAGGATGGTGATCTCGAGGCATAAAGGGAGAACCAAGTAAGTAATCGATGGTCCGAGACCATGCCAAGAAAGTCACTGGAAGGAGAAGGGCCTTGTATCAGAACTGTTGATTGATGAGATTTACGTGGGAGGACTAGAGTGGGTCTCACCTCGATGAGTTCCTCGGGAGAATTGTTCAAGAAGAGATATTATAGTAGAATCATAAGGTAGTGTTACAAGAGGGTTCTTCTGAGAAAGATCTGTAGCAACGGTAAGGAATGATTCATTCAGGCAAAAGGGGTGTACAAACTGCTGACAAGGTGCACCGGGACGCGTCCAGCCCTCGCTGCAGTAACGATTTCGTCAACGCGGCGGTTTTCTCGAAGGTCCTCTGGGGTCAATGTGTGACGTGTTGCGGCAAGAGTCAAAAAGGCATTAACATCGGAGAACTTGAAGAATTGTTACATTCATGCTTCAGTCAAGAGAGACTTGGACTCACATCAAAGAGACCGAGACGGAGCTGGGCTCGTCGTCGCGCGTCACGGTTAGGCAAGAGATGTCTTCTGACAACAGAATCTACAGGATGGAGATAAGGCGGCACAATAATCGATAATGACAGCACCAACGTCGCAGGCATCCTCGACACTGGTCTGTCCGCTGATTTTGACGATCCTAGAGTCAATAACATCTGTACACCACGCTGCTCAGTATAACCAAGGAGATATTGATAATAACGGACCTCTGGCAAAGATACCCTGCCAGTAATTAATCCATTCTTGAGAGTCGACTGCAGGCGCGGTTATGACGGTCGGCCGCTCAAACGCGGTGAACGACTCGGACATGCGTCTGCCGTGGGCCATGGCGTTCAACGTTGAGTGATGATGGCCACAGTGAGCACGGACGTGGCAATCATGCCAAGATGGTGGTGGTCAGGAGGAGAGCGCCGGCGATGCCGTGCATGTTCCTTGACTCTGACGTCCATCACGCGTCGCGTTCGCACTGTCCTCAGCGATGACTTCTGCACCTATGCGGCCCATCGAAGTGCCGCCCTACCAGCTACAAACTCTTATATCCACATCGGACATTCCTGGTCATTCTACTTGTTCTCCTCGTCTCTGTTGGCATTGAATTTCTCCAGGTCTACCTACCCAACAAATACGCTGCGCTCAGGCCTTGGGTACGTTTCAATGTCGCTATTAAATTGGCTTTAACGCGTGCAATAGGTTCTGAGATCTACGTCGGCTTTGCAAATGGCGAATTAATTCGCTTTGCACTCCAGGCAGACGACCCTAACAAGGTGAACGACCTGCTTTCCTTGGCTTCACTACATATTTACTCGTTGCAGTTGGAATCGTACATGGTATTGTCTAGACAAACGGTACCAAACGACAAGAGTATCGACGACATTGTTCTCCTTCCCAGCCTCCAAAGAGCTCTCGTTCTTAGTGGTGCGCGTCATTTCAGATGCATATATATAGGGTTGAAATGTTACAGACAGCCAAATCCACTTTTATACGCTACCGTCGCTGGTCCCAGTCAACATCAAACCTATTCGCCATATCACCGTTTTAGCAGTGGACCAACAGCATCTCCAACGCCCTCCTCCTTCAAATAACGGTCCTGTTGAACCGGTACACTTTTGTGCTATTAAACGCAATGCTATCGGAATGTACTCCATTCGCGGAGATCGTCTCTTGTTCATGAAGGTGGATACACTTTCTTGGTTCTACTATACAACTCTGATTCCCCATAGGAAATACCGCTTCCCGCAGGTGCAACGTTAGCGAAGCGTTCAGGTTTTACACTCTGTGTCGCCAACAAATCGGAATACCAAATGATCGACCTCGAAAACGCGTCCGCTTTTGACGTGATACCAATATCCCAGGCTATGGACCCAGTGCCTTTCATCGTGAATCCATTCATAACAGTTATTGACCGCAGCGAATTCCTTATGCTCTCGTATACTGGCGCCAGCACCATGGGTCTATTTATCACCTCGAATGGTGATCCTGTGCGCGGGACGCTGGAATGGGGGCAGCACCCTATCTCGCTGAGTACGTTGAACGCTATTTGGCGCGCGTTTTGCTGACTCCATTAATTTTGCACAGGTTTCGACTATCCGTATATCACAGCTCTTCTCCCTAACGGCACCATTGAGGCTCACAGTGTGGAGAACCAGACGATCGCCCAAGTCATTTCAGCACCTTCAAATGCTGACCTTGACGAAAGGAAGAAGCTGATAGCTTCCTTACATGGGTATCTCGTTCCATCAACAGAACGTTCGTCGAAAATGCGAATGGTTCCCGTTAGTCTCTTACGTGGACAGCCTATTGTACAGTAGGGCGCAATGAACCGAGTTGCATTACGTCCATAATTCTACAGTTGTCCCAACCGCCCATCATCATGGCCATTATTGAAAACGTACCTCTGGGTCATTGTGTTCCCCCGCGCACGCCTTTCGCCATATCTGTGTCGTTTCCGACTTGGGAAGACAATATCGGCTACATAGAAGGAGACAGACGCGTCCATGACCGTATGGTATCAGGCTATCCGCGTTTTGTCGTGCCACCAAACGTTGTCAAGGTATGGGTAATCATTTTGAGATTATGGACCTCATCTATCGATGTAGTTGTCCGTCATATGCACTCAGAAGTTCGGCAAAGGGAAAGCCTGCATGCTCTTCCCTTCACAGAGATGCGCCGACGAATGTGCCACGTTCCTTCGTCGGCATTCCATCGACGTGACTGTCGAATGCTACATCATCCGTCCGGCAGTTGTCCTCTACATCACTCTCTATGCGCCCTCTCCAGAGTCCAAAAAAGTCGCCAAGTCCTTCTGGCAACACACCGGTCTCGGAATCTCAGCTCGCTTTGCGGACTATTGCTTAGCGTTCCTCGAAAACGAGTCTCATGACCAACAGGCGTTTCGGGAGTTTTGCTGCTGCAAACCCCTTGACATTGGCATGGCGGACCAGATAATTTATGAAGAAAGCCAAGAAGGCCGGATCCATGCGTTGACTTGTGGAGAATCTGCAAAACGTGTTGTTAAACGGAGGATCCTCGACTTGATTCGGAAGGACGTGGAACTAGAGGAATGCGACGTGGTTCTATTTCCCACTGGGATGTCTGCAATCTGGAATGTGCATCAGCTCGCATCGTCCGTTTCTCCTGGAAAGAAGGCGATTTGCTTCGGGTGCGAATATCAACATGGCCAATTAGCGAACACGGTATACTCACGTGTGCTAGGTTTCCCTACACCGACACGCTAAAGGTCCTGGAGAAGTGGGGACCGGGTGCACGCTTCTTTTCAGCCGGCGACGAGGAAGATCTGGATGAGCTGGAGAAGGAGTTGAAGGAGGCGTATCAACGCGATCCTAGTGTGCCGCCGTTTACATCTTTGTTTACGGAATTTCCTTCGAATCCTCTCTTGCGGAGCGTGGATTTGAAAAGGCTCAGTGCATTGGCGCAAAAGTATGGTTTCCCTATTATTGTAGACGACACCATCGGCAACTTTGTGAACGTCGACGTTCTGAGGCATGTTGATATCGTGGTCAGCAGCCTGAGCAAGCTGTTCAGTGGTGCTGCGAATGTTATGGGTGGAAGGTAAGTTGAATTCTTGCTGTCCATGGTACCACGTTCATCTTCTTCTTCCTTTTGCAGTGTGGTTTTCAATCCTCGCCGACGGCACTATACCAACTTGAAGACCCGCATGGAGCAAATATTCGAGGACAACTATTTCGCTCAAGATGCTGTCATCATGGAGCTCAACTCGAGGATTTCCGAGAGAGGGTTAGGAAGATCGACGCGAACGCGGAAGCCGTGTGCGACTTTCTGCGTTCCCGCTCTGGCTCCATCCTCGTCGACGTCCTGTATCCCAAGTTCGTCACCAGAGAGCTATACGACCGGTACCGCTCAAACGATGGCGGATTCGGCGGCCTGTTCACGCTCGTCTTCACTTCACAGGCAAGCTCTATTGCGTTTTACGATGCCTTGGAGGTGTATAAAGGGCCCAGTTTGGGAACGAACTTTACTCTGGCGTGTCCTTATACGATATTGGCGCATTATGGCGAACTGGAATGGGCGGCTTCGTGTGGCGTGGGTATGCAGCAGGTCAGGATCAGTGTAGGACTGGAGGATGCTGAGTATCTGTTAGGGATCATGGCGGTGGCTCTGGATGCCGCAGAGTCGAGGAAGATGTAGAGTTCTTTATAGTGAAGTTTGGGCGTTCATAGATGATATATGAGCCAATGTTAGCAAAGCACGGTTTTTTTCCCATGGTTAAAGAGCATATTCATCTTGCACTCTTGGCTCACGTTTGTCAGACTCGCTTTCTGAGAATCAGACTCGCTGTTCAGGCGCTTTGATTCAAACTCCGCATCAAAGTCCGATTCGGAAGCCGATCCATTCAGGAAGCGGTTTTCGCAAGTTGACTCAGGACGGCGACAACGTCGCTGACAACCGACTCAGCGCAGGATGGACGTCGATATGAAGCTCAAGGACGACGTCGATGACAAGCCGTCGACGAGTGGCGGTAGGGACCGCGACAGAGACAGAGACAGAGACCGCGACTACGACCGGGAGAAAGACAAGGACAGGGATCGCGACAGAGACCGTGACAGGGATAGAGATAGGCGGGATCGCGACAAGGACAGAGACCGCGAGAGCCGACGAGAATCTGGTGGGTGCTACGTACAGTCTGCTGTAAAATTATGTGACTCAAATATTACGGTCTTTATAGGGCGTTCGCGACGGGGCGGTGGCCACGGCGACCACTGGGAGCCGGAAGAGCGCCGCAATGGCGATGTAAGTTCTCTCTTCCGCGGGAGTGTTTCTCTGGTGCTCAACGACGCCGTGCAGCGCCGCAAGCGTTCGCGTAGCCGCTCGCGTTCGAGGCGTCGGTCGACGTCTCCTAGGCGCCGGTCCCGTCGTTCTCGTTCTGGCTCGAGCCGGTCGCGCAGCCGCTCTCGAAGCCGGGACCGCAAGGCTTCAGACCCGTTTGCGCGTTCGCTCGGCGGTCCATAAACGCCGACCATGAAGAAGCTGTCGAGTTTTCCAAGATCAGCAAGAGAGAAAACAGGGTCTACGTCGGCAATCTCAGCTACGACGTCAAGTACAGGGACCTGATGGAATTCATGAGGGGAGGTGGGTTGGGGATATCAGTTTTTTCGATTTTTTATGAGCTGGGGAGGCATGGTACAGGCAGGCAGGATCACCAGATGCACTGGTGATCCTGCCATTTGTGACGCCGGAGCCGGAGTGTTTTTCTTCTTTGGGGAGTGAGCAAGCGGGGAGTTGAGCTTCTTTTCAGTTTTTCATGGAATGGTCTGAGTTGAAGAGGATATTGATGGGAGTTTTGGTTGTCAGCTGGTGAGGTCCTATTCGCCGAAGTGCTCGTCACACCGACTGGCGTGTCAAAGGGATGCGGGTACGTCTTTCATGTTTCTTTAATAATTTGAAGTTGAGTTGTAATTTTTTCAGCATTGTCGAATTTGCCTCGCAAGAAGATTCCCAACGAGCCATTAGAGAATTGTCCGAAGTTCCTCTTCTGGGACGTCCTGTCTTCATTCGAGAGGTGCGCTTATCATTTGCTTTGAATCCTCTCCTTCTCAACTTGCATTCCTTAGGATCGCGAGACTGAAGCTCGATTCGGAGCGACGCCAGTCCCTGGCAAAATGGGAATGGCGATGGCTGGGCAAGGATTGAACGCGGCACCTCCGCCGCGTCCTCCCTCGCACAACTTTTTCGCTGCCCAAAATAACCCGGGAAACCAGCTTTACGTTGGCAACGTACATATTCTATTTTTTCTATTTTCTGTACTTTCTACTGATAATTGCTTTTTCCAGTTACCGTACCAAGCCGGCTGGCAAGATCTCAAGGACTTGTTCCGTACTGCTGGTAATATTGTTCGTGCAGATATCAACATTGGGGCAGATGGACGCCCTAAAGGCTCTGGTACGGTTGTCTTTGAGACAGCGAAAGATGCACAGCAGGCTATCAGTGAGTCCAGTGTCTTCATTTGACATTCCGTACTAAGATTCTATAAGCCATGTATCACGGTTTTGATTGGTATGGTCGCACGCTTGAAGTTCGAGAGGTATGCAGCCTTTCATTTTGCTGAATTCCGAATCCTAGCTCATAATGTTGACTTTAGGATCGCTTTGCGGGTTTGTCTGGTCCAGGCGGTTTCCGTGGTGGTTTCCGCGGTGGTTTCCGAGGTGCTCCCCGCGGTGGAGGCTTCAGAGGTGGCTTCCGTGGGGGAGGCTTCCGCGGGGGTGGATTTGGAGGCGGAGGTGGTGGTGGTGGGCGCGATTTTAATCGTGATATCTACGCCGACTATTCTGGTCCAGATCAAGCGCAAGCAGGCGGAGGTGCTGCTGGAGGAGGAGGTGGTGGTGGTATGAGTAGCTTTGGCGGTGGAGGAGGCTTTGGTGGTGGAGGCGGCATGGGCTTCCAAGGTGGCGGAGGAGGTTATGGGCCAGAGCCTGAACCCAGTCAGCAGATTATGGTTCGCAACGTGAGTGGCATCGGTTGTACACTCTTATCGCGCGCCGATAACGGTTTTTAGCTTCCGTGGTCTACTGCTAACGAGGATCTGGTGGAGTTGTTTGAGACTACTGGTCAAGTTGAGTTGGCGGAGATTTTGACAGACGGTACGCGATCAAAAGGGTCAGGTGTTGTCCAGTTCGCCCAGGTTGCGGAAGCGGAAACAGCCATTGGTTAGTGCCTGTCCCCTTTGTAGTCTTACATCGCTGATGTCCGATGTTTTTA
>JADNRX010000513.1:0-36927 GCA_015501595.1 Hymenopellis radicata | reverse complement strand
ACTTGTTCTTGTGGCACAGCATCTCGCTAGCACTGAACTGCCGCAAACAAGCGGTGACGCTGGAATTTTGTTCGATGTCGATTGATAGGTCCAGGAAAGACTCGTCCCGAGATGATACCTAAATTGATAGGGTCACCAGGGCGGGAAGAACAAGAGAACGCGTACCGTCTCGCAGGTCAGGCAGCGGGTTTCGCTGGTGAGGATGCCTTCAAATAGTTTGTGAACGAGGGTGGCGTCCTCAGGGGAGGTTCCGGAATTAGAGCTAGTAGTTGCTGTTATTATGGTAGGCTGTACTCCGGAAGCAAGTGTTGCAACAGAGTTGGAGACTGGAACGCGCCTTATGAGTAAGAGATGCGCGCAAAAAGAGTGAGGCTTACGGTCTTCAGCCGCCGAGTCGTGCTGTAGCTTTCGATCCTCTTCTACTTCTTCTACAATCTTATTAAGAAGGTAATTTAGGAATTCGTGGGCATCCTGATGCATGGAGGTACGGAAGATTTCGTTGCCTTCTCTGACTTTGTCGATGAAAGCCCGCGGAGCGACGGTGCCCTTGTCGGATGGACTTGTGGATATGTGCAGGTAGAGAGAACGGAGTGCGGAGAAGAGGGTCGGGGAGATTGAGGAATGGGTACGGGGATGTTGGAAGGGACGTTTCTGAAGGTGTGGCGTCGGGAACGCCGTTTGAAGTGGAAGGTCTGCGCTCCGGTTTGCCACGCACGGGCGCCAAGGATGGTGGAGGCGTGCAAGAGGCCGTCGGAAGCGCATCTTGTGAGGCGTCGCCTGCCGGGCGGTCCTCCGCTTGAAGCAGTAGCTCGCGAAAAGGCGTGCAAAAGTAGAGGGCCTGTATCACAGAGTTGGCATAACTTTACTCATCGTCAGCTATCGTTGCGGGCGGTTGTGGGTGCATCTGCTCACCAAGTATTGCCAAACTGCAAGGCGAGTTGTAAGCGTTATCCCGGCATTATGCGAGCAAATTACACACGTTCTCGAGGCCATATTTCTTGGCATCCGCAGAGGATATGGGCGGGATGGAGACTGCCTTTGCGCCGGCCGATGACGGACTCTGAGGTGCACCAAAGATCCATTTTGCTCTTGCCATACTAATGGGCGACCTCCGTCAGCCCGGCGAGGTTATGTGGAGCACGCTGCTCGTCCTGGTGCGGCGTCTAGCACGACGTTGATGTTGAGAGTTCTGATCAAGTTTAGCTCGTCTCGTTATGGAGGCAGGCACCCCCTTCCACGTGATCTATTCCTCCTCATGGGTCCAGATTCCGGCCCTAGTACTCAGCTTTTTCGCTGAATACCTGGAATATATTCCCACTGACTTGAACCTCAGTCGCTGTTGCTTTTCCGACATGTTATGTTGCGGTCCGCGGCCTCGGCAGGTCATCCGACTCGGCGCAGCTCGTTAGTTCGCGCCGCAGTGTAACTCTACAAATTCATCAAGTTCTCTACAGTATTTCCGGATAAAGAATGATAAAGCTGGGCACTACTAAGCAGCATTGTTCAGTACGGAGCTCAGCATCCGCTTGACCACAACCTTGTCTCCCACAGATACTGTCCCACTCTGTAGAGGAACCCATTGCAACCCACACACGCCTTCCACTTCTGTTTAGGATCAATACCGACGCGTATCTTCATCAGGACCTTGTACGGAACCGCCTTGTCCCTGATTCCTGTTTCTGGAGAAACGTTTGGCAGCTGCGATCGAAAGTAAGGCACTCGTCCTGGATGACGTCGAGATACGCACTAGACATCGCGTACACTTGGACACGACCAGAAAGCTCGGGATCGTAGTAGATCCAGTCTGATTGACAATCCCGATCTCCTCCCATAGATCTTCAGCGAATGGCCCGCCTCCATGAAAAATAATGTTGGGCCTGAACCTGCACACAAGGCATCAGCTGGACCCGAGGCAACACGACGATAAATTCAATGAAAGCTTCCACATGTTGCCGTCTATATCGCCGAAAAGAGACCGACCTTTCAATCACCATTCTATTCTTTCTCCAGCTTTCATCAACCCCCTGTATCCCCACCTGGCCTCGCGTCTCGTCTTCTATAACCCCATGCTCTCTTCAGAAAGGAACAAGAGGGGATAGCCATCTTGATACACAGTTGTCGCTTTCAGCTCCGGGAACGCGTCCGTCGGGTCACACACTCGCGGCCTCCGGCTCTTGTACGCTAGATACACAGGCTTTCCAAAGTACGCTGAGAGAATAGCGGTTGCATCCGTGGTGGCGTTTACGGCTTCGCACACACGGCTGTCAATGGTTGTCCCCAGAGTGTTACTTCGATCCTTGAGATAGTGCCTTAGTTGAATAGTACTCGGTAAAACCGGGATTCATACGATTGCCAGGTCATCATCATGGCCTCGGAGGGACGTAGTGGGACTTCGAAGGATTCGCAACCCGAGTCATCTGGGAAAGAGACGTTTAAGACGCCCTTGTCGACATCTATCCGGGACGTTATGAGCACCATCTAGGTTAAGCATTGTCAGCGGTTGCGGGTGTGAACACTCGGATCTTACTTTGGCAAACTCTCGCGCTGTTAAAACAGCCTTCGTTTCGGCATCGACGATAGACCAAAGCCTATCATTCTGTGGGTTGCTCAATGACACGTTAATGAGTGACAAGACACGTACCTCAAGGCCTTCAGGCGTATATCGCGCCGATTGTACAGAAATGCCGCGACAGCTCTAATGATTGAGGTTATAGCGGCTTGACCCGAATATATGCGTACCTTTACGACTTTCAGACGCGATGACTCGAACCAAATATATGCGTACCTTGATGGGTGAATTAACAACTTTGAGACGCGAACATCGTCGTAACCATAATTTGGCGCATTCAGGCGCGACGCGTCAATGTCGCGACTCGCAGGCGGGAGTTGACAGGTGCAGACAAAGAGACAGGTGGTGCAGACGAAGTTTTGGGATGACTAAGCGAAGAACGAGTGAAGGCAACGAGCAGAACTAATGCGCCGGCAATACAAGTGAGCAAGGCAGTGACGGTCTCTGTAGGAAGCGCAGATAGCCGTAGCACGAGATCCTCGTGTGAGCCCATGATAGTAACCTTGTTTGAGGGAAGAAGCCCTAAAGCGCTTAAAAAAGGCGAAATGACCCGACAGGCGCTAAAGTTCGACTTCGAATGGTGTCCGTTATCAATAGCGAACACATGGACTTACAGGAATATTCAATGTAGAGTTCCGCGAGGTGAGGCGGATGATGGCCGCCTTTGGCAGTTGCGGTTGTTTGGCAATCCAAAAGGCACTAAACAACTGCTCAGATATTTTCTCATGTCAAGACGTCCACATACAGCGTGCACAGAGCGATAGATATGTAGACTGAGTCTTGATATAATGCAGTGAAAGCAAGTCGTTGCTCGCCGATGGAGTGTAAAAGTCAGTTCGTACATATCTATCCAAGCTGTCGTTTCTTGTTGCTTCCAGTCCTATACTGTTACACTTTTGTGTTCCGTGTTACATGCTTTTGTTAAACTTCTCATTCATCGTCATCCATCGAGGCCACTTTAAGCGGTCCTCAACACGATATGCACGCCACTATCCGAGCTGATGATGTCACTCATCTGCCCAACCTCGAGCCCAAACGCCGCATCTTCAAACGGTTTCTGCATCTGGCCACGCCCAAAGAAACCAAGATCTCCACCCTTTTCGTGTGAAGAGCAATCAGAGTGCAACTGCGCGAGTTCCGCGAATTTCTCCTTGGATCCGCCGATCTCGGCTTGGTAGCCTTTGAGGATGTCGATGGCCTCTTCCTTGGAACGCGTAATTTGGGCTTGATGATGAAGATGTAGTTCAGTGCATATACGTATGGTAGGGAGGCGTACGTCTTTCCAGCTGGCGGGACGCCTGCTACCGCTGTGCTTCACAAGGAGATGGCTGGCCCGCACTTGGCCCGACTTGTCGAACTGCTGTGCGCCGCCCTTGAGAAAGTGTGCGCCTTGCAGCTGTTCGACCTCTTCGCGTGTCATTCCTGCAGGTGGTTCCCATGTCGATTGCTGCGTTTCCGTATTGAAAAAGTAGGGCATTTTTTGGAGTTGGACATGCGGATTTCGTACTAAAGACCATAAGTAATAGGACATCGTGTTGTGGTGGAAACAGACGCACAACCATGGTGGATCCCTGGAGGCTCTTGTGTGGCTGGTGACGGTTTGCTGTCAAGTACGTACAGATTAGACTCGGATAACCGGGCCGAGGTCTTTCTTTCTAAACCACGACATCGTTCGGCACAATGTCGGACTCGCGCGGTTACCGACACCCATTCAATGACTGCACATTCTACCTGGGAGGCGTCGGCGGTGGGGCCACTACCAGCATCTTTGAAGCTGAGGTGATTGACACCCTCACTTCACAGATCAACCCCGCACTGTCAGTTCGTGTTACAAGGACCTGTGATCAAATCTTGAACTGTGCTATCTTCAATAGCTATCCGACCTGGCAATGAGCCAGTTTTCTGCCGAACTTCGTCGCAAACCTGACTGGTGGCGGACTCATTACAATCGACGACATGAGTGGGCACAAGAAGCATGTGATCGTGTATGGGACGTTATCTTGCCCTCGACGACGATAACACAAGTTAAACTAAACGATAATCAGGTATAGAGCGTTAACGAATTTGCACAATTGTTAACTTTGTTGGCTAGATTCAGTATGTCTTGGACGAACTCGCGGGCTATGCCGCGTTATATGACAGTTCACATAAATGGTGAGTCACTAGTCTCCGCTACATATCGCTCCCCTGATAGTGATTACAGTCGGCCATCTTCTTTCGAGCGTATATGGGAGTCGGACAGCCTCATAGAACCATCCACATTGGCGGACTTGAACAGCGAGTTGGCCTCCCTGGTTCCCAAAGACGTCCGCTTGGCAATGCGCGGAGGAATCTCGTCAATAGGATTAATAGATCCATATCGCTATCCTCTCATATATGGAAAGACTGTGTCCTCTCGAGACCAACTTCCCATATCCATCCCTTCAGAGGACCTTTACTCTATATCTCATCGCTTCGCTCTCCTCCCGACCGACATTCAAATATCCGCCTCTCAGACTATAGAATTCCTCTCCTACATCAACAATCTCCATCCATCACACCGACATCTCTATCACCTTCTCCAAACTACATTGAAGGCATTCATTCCCCTGTTTGAGCACACGCTGACAGACTTGCATCGGATCAATCCACTGCACCAGCGCATCCCGGGGCAGTCGTGGTACTCTCAGTGGGACGAGCCGGAAGCCCAGAGTATTCCGACGACGACGAAGGATGGGAAACGTATGAAAAGGATATGTGGCAATGGTTATCAAATCGACCCATAAATTTACCGGATGTGTCCGAGCAAGGTTATCTTGGTGGATTGGAGGACCGACGACATGTCGTAACGCTCGCCGGGAGAAAGGTACAAGTTATCATCGCAGCGTCCGAAATTAGAGTAGTAGGTGTCTTTCAATGCCATTTTGCATCCAGTGGCTGAATTACTCGGCTAGCCGCCGCGGACTGTCGACAATAGCATACATCGCTGCGGGTTCAGGGAATGAAGAACGAGCGCATCGTCGCGTCCGGCTTTTACTACACCACAATGGTAAGTCACTCTAGAAGGCAGAAAGCAGACACGAATGAACTCTCCCTAGGAAAATATCAACGACGCCTCAATAAACTTTCGAATGGCCGTCACCTTCCTCGCGGCTTCGGCGCAGGAGATAATGGCGCAACTCTGCGCACATGGGGGCTCAGCGACGGAGATCCATGTCATCAGTACGTTGGCAGCGTTCGCATTCGCGAAGGTCTCGCCATCGTCTTCCCCAACATATACCAGTTCCGCCACAAACCCGTGCGGCTCGCCGATCCTTCCAAGCCGGGACTCCTACGTATGGTTTCCTTCCTGCTAGTAGACCCAGATATTCCGCCTATACCGTCAACCGCTACAGTCGGCCTCAACAGCGGGATTGGATTAGGAGGCCTTGCATGAGTATATCGATGTACGACTGCTCTCGAGGTGGTCGACCATATCGTTGACTGCACACATTGGATGATGGAAAATGACGAGGCCGACCGAGTTACGATGCAAATGCTAGAAGAGCGGCGGAACTTCGTTACAGAGAATGACCAGCACTACTTCTGTATACCTTTCGATGTTTTCAATGGTCCAGATGTACTATTGTACTCGTAATTGCGCAGGAGTTTCGAGTCAGAGTTGATAGGATTTTGGGTATTAACTGGCCAATCTTCATCATGAATGAGAACAGGTGTGAATGTCTTTGGTGACTGTGTCAAGCCAGGTGTTGATTACTGTGCATTTTAGTATGTCAAGCTGGTCTCTGGTGGGAAACAATCCTACTACAACATATACAGGATAATAGAATAGAGTCCGTGATTCTGAGTAGTATTAAACATGTCCAAGATCCCTGCGTAGTCTCCGACCACACAACTTTCTTTTCTTCTCTAAGATCCTTTCGTTTCTTTGCTGGAAATTTCCCTTTAAGAAAATGTAACAGAAACACATCCATGCTCACCTTAGAGCTGCAGCACTTTCAGCAATATCTCCCAGAATCTCCTTCATCGTGTCAAATCCTTCCTGGGAAAGAATATCGATATTCCAAGCCCCTGCAAGAAAATCACGGCGAAGAAAACCACCAGGGCTCGACAATGAACGATCTGAAAACTCGGGGTTCACGTCAGGGGAGCAGTATCACCACAGTAAACACGGAGTGAGGTTCCAAGCAAACTTAAACCCCAGAAGCGAGGGAGGGGCAGTTATAAGCCATCATGTCAAACCACCAAAGCATGTGTTGATCTGCTTCGTGCCGTAGCGTTGCGTTATCGACCCAACCATCGTCCTTGATGTCTGCGATCATCACAGGACGACGGAGCTGGTCATAGACAACGATAAAGACGTAGAAGTTGGCACCTTGACCGGGAGGGCCTTCCTCAGGGGCTTCGGGAGCGACGAAGAACTCAAATGAGTTGGGCCCGAAGCAGTACGTGAGTAACTTGTTGTATGGTCCACAGTAGCGGTTGTTGGGCAACGTGCGCGCTTGGCGGCAATTCCGGAAGATGGTGAGTAGGCCATCAGGCCAGGTCGTATCGGTGGAGAATGGTGTGCTAAGTAAAGAAGAACAATGAGTATATCGTTGTTGATGCGCTGTGACGTTTACCCGTGTAGGCGAGTAGTTGAGCTGTCTGCAGCTGCTGTTAAACTCAGAATCAAGATGCACTGCAAATTTGGTGAAGTGAACACGTACAGAATGCAACCTTGTCCTTTAAAGAGTCGTGGAAGGCCCGCGTTTCGATAGAAACCCTGGGCAACTTGTACCTTGTCATGAACGTTGATCGCGTGCTGAGCATCCGTTTCTGCGGTGCACTGATATGTCGCATTGGGCGCATTTGGGTAAGCATTGAGGAGTGAGCAAGCGCTGCATTGTCTGTAGCATCGTCGTCGTCGTTGGAAATGAAGATGCGGGGTAGACTAAGACAGTCTGTGACCAGCGCTCGCAGTTCCAAGAACACCAGTGTACAGCCACCAGCAGTTCTTGATTCTTTACTTCCACTGCTGGATCAAAATCAGATTTCTTCGAACGTTCTCAATGTCTGTACCAGGTGGGTGATTCTCCAATTCCCACCTTTGACTTAGTCAAATCTGACACTCTTCCTCAGGCGTTGCTTGTCCTAATTGTGGTTATGATTCCACCAACGTCTTACCCCGCTTGTACGACGCGCCATCGTCCTTGCTACGTCTCTTCGATTGCCACGCATCGCGTGAACAAGTCAGCGCTGCTCGCCCGCAGATAAAAAGCTTCACCGATGCACTGCGCGATCGAACTTTATGACGCAGAGGCTCGAGTCGCTCGCCTCCGTGAAGCTCTGCAGGCAGCCGAAAAAATCGCGCAAAGCCGAAGGCGTCCTGAACGCGCACATTATGCTGACCCTCCCGTCCAGTTTCTGCCCCCCGAACTTCTTTCCTACATCTTTTCATTGACTTTCGAGAAGCCGTTTCATATCTCCAAGTCTCGAATGCCATGGCTCCTCGGACAGGTGTGCAGAGCTTGGAGAGCGGTTGCATGGCAGAACCGAGCCTATGGAACTCGTTCGTAGGTGGACATTCTCGCATCTACAAACGAATCTTCGCGAAAGGCTCTCCACGGGCCTATCCTCGAAGACGTTCTGAACCGGTCTGGAAACACTCCTCTGGAGGCCTCTGTCATCAACCTCACGTCCGAAAGTGCTAGTATACTGGCACATCACGCGTCACGTTTATCGGAACTTGGGCTGACTTGCGACCTCGATAACTTGCGTGCTTTGAAAGACGCGCCAGAGATGACTATGCTCACAAAATTGTGTCTGACTACGCGGCATTACGACGAAATTCGAGCCTGTTCACTTCGACATCGCATCCAAAGCTCCTCGCCTAACACACGTTGTTCTCAAGACTAGTGTGTCTTTGTCAACGTACCACACTTCATTATCTTACCTTGGTCTCAAATTACCTATCTCGAGCTTGAGTTGGGGCCCAACAACTATCGGTACATCATTGACATCTTAACCCAGTGTCTGCACCTTGTGTCCTTCACGGACGGCTACCGAGACAACCCCTACAGGATCTCCCCTAACTATGTTCTTCAAAGACGAACACCCTCCTCTATCTACGTCTTCCCCCGCCTTACTTTCCTCGCCATACGCAGCCCCCTCGCCATCTTGTCATATATGCAATGCCCCGCTCTCCAGACGTTTGCGCTTCGGGGCTCGTTCCAAGATGACGCGTTCACCGAAACAGACTGGGAGGATTTTAGTGTGTTCATGGACACATCACGATGCACCCTACAGGAGGTGGCCTTCATCCCTGAGAACTACATGCACGCCCACAGATCAGCGCCTCTACAGAAGCTTCTCATGTTTGTATCGTATGTCCCGAGAGTGGAAATCGACATCTCCGCTTCACCACTTATAGGTCTTAAAGGATCATTGATAGAGAGGACAATGTGATCGCTTTTCCGGAGGTGCAGATATTGACGCTGAAGGCGGATGCGTCGGCGCTCCTAGACCCTCTGCCCCAAAATCTGTCGGGCCCGTGCTTCAGCAGAATGTAGAAGATGCATTGATTGTTGCCGTTGAGTCTAGGTGGCGGGTTCCCGTGGGCGCTGCGATGCTTAGGATGGCGAGAATCGAGCTCTCTATGACGATACAAGGTTCACGCTACGACGATACCGTGGATCGAGATGTGAAGGTGCTGCATGAAAAGTTAAAGGGGACAGAGTTGTTGCAGAAAATGGAGATCCTCAAGGATGAGGGGCTGGATGTCTCTATCACAGTCTGTGTGCGCTGGCCCGTGTATGTTTTCTGTATTCTTCCTTTCATGCGTGTACTGATACTTTTCCCTGCAAGGTGTTATGAGAATTTGATTGTCAAGGAAAGTACGATGAGGTGCCTATGAGTATACTGTAACACACTTCTTACGCCACGAAGTGGCATCGAATAGCGATAAGTACTGTTTTAAACATAGATCTGCATATTCCACAATTATACTCACCAGCAAGGAAACGAGCACGAAAACCAGCCCATCCCATGTTTCAAGGCCACATCAAGTAAATCGAAAAGACGCGCGGACAGCAAACAACCGACCATCGCGTCTTCGCGTTAGAGCCTCGACCGAAGACCGGTCCATCACCCAAGGCAGCCATCCCAGTTACATTGACTAAGACCCTCATCAAAAAGCCTCGATTCCCTCCGAATTCTAGAACCCTATGCATTGCCTGATGCATTGTAAGTAAACAAGAAACGTTCCTACTAAGTAGTTGTAGTGTCGGTGACTACATAGAACAAAGTCTGCATACTGAAATCACGTCCATGTCCGTCCTTGAACCTGATCCTCTTCAGAGATATTATTCTCCCTAATGACCTTCAAGAAGACACTCTCCAACGTCGCCTTCTCAACCGTATACTCCGAAAAGTCCCCAGACGAGCACAGAGTATGGAACAGCTGGGACAACGAAAAGTCGTCCCCAATAGGAACTTCGAAGCGGGTAGCTACGTCGTCCGCCATCCGACTCCCAGGTATTCGAGACATCAGAACTTGAGCTTTGGTTAGCTCATCGCGTGTCCGACAGGTGAAGTGAACCTCGTATGTTGCGTAGCGCACCGACAGTGATTCAATGGTCCCCACAGCTACGATCATCATCAGCAAGAATATCGAACAGTACGACGTCTACCCACCTAAAAGGCGTTTGGCAAGAATGCCAACCTTATTCGCCAATGCAGATGCTTCTTCCATCGAATCTAGAATCGTCTTTAGCCTTCAAATGAGGCGCCTTACACATCACTCACGCGTCGTTATAATGACAGCTTTCCCGACAGCAACATTTCTGAGCGTCACCCACATTTCTCGCTTCATCTTCGCATCTACACCCGTCGAAAACTCATCGATGAGCACGACCGAGGGTTGCCTATTCGACATTAGCGCGCGGTATATCCTAATAATGCAAGATACACACCTATCAGCGAGATGGCCAGCGACAATTTCCTCTGGTTTCCGCCCGAAGCTTACTCGCTAAACGTCTGCGTACGGTAGAAGCGCAGTTGCTCCTAGTAAGGACTCTACATTACTGCGAAGCACAGCTTTAATGCTTAGACCTTTGAGACGGCCATAGATCTCGAGATGTTCTCTAACGGTAAGCTGAGAATCGATCGCAGTAAACTGCGGGCAGACTCCGAGCGCGAATCGAGCCTTCTTGGGATGCTGTATGACTGATTCCCCAGCAATAAGCACGTCCCCGCTATCGGGTGTGATATCACCACCTGATATCTCGTTAACCATAAGAGACGCGCTATATGATGAGAAACATACGAATGATATTGAACGTCGTGGTTTCCCAGCTCCATTGGGTCCAAGCAAAGCGAACATGGTATCCTTCGAGGCACCCAAGGTAACATCATCAACCACATTGTTGTTGCCAAACGTCTTCGACACGCCCAAGACGCGTAGAAGATCATTGGAAGATGAAGCACGACGCGCTTCATCCACAACATCCGACTTCTCCTGCATGTGCATGTCAGACGCAGCAACATCCGCAGGAGATTTTCGCCTCCAGAAGATTAAGCTGTGCCGTGGAGGCATGAACGAGCCTGAATCAACCCATACTAATATACCCAATAAAATGAAGGAGTAAACGATGAGGTAGACAATGGGCCGCCATAACGCATGATGGTACCAGTTTCTGAAGTTGGTACGGGTTCGTTGCCCGTACATAATAACGAGAAAAGGTTCACAGAGACGAAAGCGGCTCGCATCTATAGAGTCTGTGTCAGTAAGATTACCTACTGGGGCGAATTCGACAAGACCTACGACACTTGCAACCGGTGACAGGATGGAAAGCGTAAAGTGGATGATGGTGATTATGGAATCAGCTTTAGACGTCTTCGCGTAGGTCAATGTCAAAAGATATGCTGCCATGTACAACTACAATTCGTGAGGTGAGCTCTAAGCGAATGGTGAGTAGACGTAGACGACATACCACAAACATGACGACCTGATACCCCGTGGCGGCAGCAAATGCAGCCAAGGGACTTGCCACCATCAAGGAAACACAGTACGAGAACAATGTACCTGCAAAGCCATACAGCACCAACACGACCCACTAGTAGCTAATCAGGTCACCGAACACCGTTGTGGAAAAGACAACGTACGAAGAGTCCGAGCCCGTGAATTGATTAGACGCGGCGGCAAAAATTATGATAATGACCGACGCAGAGATAATCGAGAATATAACATCGAACGCCAAGTGTCCCAACCATAACCCTATGGGATCGGAGAGACCGTTTGAGAACTGCATCGCCTGCACAGCGGAACGACGCTCATTAGAGACATACAGCGCGTAAAACGCGGTATACACAGCCTGGACAATGCCATGAGTTATACTCTTGAAGTTGAGGAGAACAAGAACCTCACCATCGCAGCTCCGAAAAAGGCGACCCACTTGAGAGCGACAAGCGTGCCCGCAGCAACAGGCGGGAACGCTTCGTAGTTCGCCTGAATCATGGCGGCGGGAAGAGCAACCTGACCAGACTTATTCTGCGCGCTGTTGTACAAGATGTTGTCAACCAAGTTGAGCAACACGGCGCCTGTGTAACCCGGAGACGACGCCTCCCAAGCTATGAACGACGATCCCGCATCCAGATCCATAGATATACCGCCATACTCGAGACTCCTGTAAGAGTTCGTTATAGTATCCACAAACGTCCGATTATCCACGACATCAGCAATCGACATTAGCGACGTGCTGTTGCCGAGAGTGGCTATCAAGCCTGGAGGATAGTTGAGCACCTGCGCCGTACCGTTGATGACATCAAAGGTGGCAGGCGATATTGGCATATACAATGGAAAGCTCGTCGAATTCGAGAAGCGACGAACGCAGGATGGCTGTCGCCCGCTCAGGAATACGAGCGGAATAGTGGATCCGGCAATGGCGACGAGGACTGACAGTAAGGGTGTCAGCCAACTACGACGCACTACGAGTCCCCGCTTGACAAAAATCGTCAGCGCCTGCTGCCACGGCGCCATCGGCCGACCTCCAGAAAGCTCCAAAGGCGGCAGCGCCGGGAAATCGACTGAGGAAGCGGAGGTATGCTTCGAGAGCTTTCCAGCCTCCTGCTCGTTGGGATCATGTTTAGCCATCAGGTCAAGGAAAATGTCTTCAATAGTTGTGCCCATGACATCATATGACTGCAGAACCGAGTTCTTCACTTCGTCGTCGCACACTTGTAAGACGCGTTCCACCTGTTCCGGGTCCTTCGACCTCAGGTGAAAGGACGCCTGAGAGGTTGATGTGACCGAGAGAGAAGCATGTGGCGTTATTTCCCTGATGCGATGTAGAAGATCAGTAAAGACTTGCGGGTCTCCTTTCTCCTCAGCGCGCGACGCTTTTAAAGAGGCCGAAACCGTGTACCCTTCACCAAGGTCCCGTTTCAGGGCTACTGGAGATCCTTCGGCCACCAGTTTCCCAGGTGCTGCAAGAATAGCGATGTTATCAGCAAGTAGATCGGCTTCATCCAAGAACTGTTTCTTGTTAGAAAGTAACAAGGGTATGCGGTGTATACTCACATGTGTAGTAAATATGATCGTTCTTGTTTCGCGGAAAGACGTTAATGTTCTCCAAAGAGCGCGCCTAGACAACGGGTCGACACCAGAAGTACACTCATCAACAAGAACGACTGAGCGCAAAAATTTAGTAATAAGGAAAAGGAAAGGATACAAGCACCTACTTTTAGACCCTCCAACAAGACCGATAGCCAATTGCAATTTCCTCTTCTGCCCTCCAGACAGAGTCGCCGCATTCGAATTGATTTTCTTCTCAAGATCGCAGTCCTTCAGCAACTGGACAAGATCTTCATCATCCTCCGAGTGCTTCGACCACTTGATAGAGCGCCACACTCGAAGAGTTTGAAGACATGTCAACTCTGGAAAAAGGACATTTTTCTGCGGTACTATTCCCAATGTACCAGGCTCAGGACGCTCTGACCCACTCTCAAACTGCACTGAGCCGCGAGTACGACCGGCTAACCCCCCGAGAATGGAAAGAACTGTCGATTTTCCAGCGCCGTTGGATCCTAAGAGTACGAAGATTCCGTATTTCGGGATGTCAAGAGTAAGATCATCAACAGCTGTAACGACATTCTTCTTAGGTCGGAAAAATGATGTGCTGAAGGTTTTCCCAAGGTTCTTGATAGAGATCGCAAGGCCATCTTTCAACTGCGGAAGAACTGGCGCCTGTCGTTTCGAAAACCAGCGTCTCTTGGGGCGTGGGTTCCGGGCATCGTATAGCCGACGTTCCCAGAGCGCCGACAGCCACGGCCACAGAAAGATATCAATCTGCAGGGAGACGTTAATGTCCATCACAAAGCGGAATATGTATGAACCTACTTACAATAGCAGCGATTATCAAGGGCAGGAGCATCAGACCATTGTCCGGGTCACCCTTCAACGCGTCCGTAGGAATGAGATGGTTTTCGAAACCGCAAATAGCCCGGATAGCGAAGATGTAGAAGCCGGGAGGGAAAATAATCGTAAAAATAAACGCAGCTCCATTTCCGGCACGGCTGAACGCCAGCGCAATGATAGCAAAGACGATCGACAAGAACGTCGACGCAACGGCGGCCAGTTGGGGGCTCTTCCCGAAGGGCGTTGCGACGAAGAAGGACCAGCTGGCGAGGAGGAACCCGAGGAGTAGATGCACGATAAGCACAAGCCCCACATTGGTTTCCGTGAAGATGCGGTAATGCCATATGATGGCGACGATGATCCACGCAGGGAGGTAGATGAGCGATAGGCTGACGTGCCAGGATATGACCTTGGCGGAGTCCAGAAGTCCCATGCTCTTCATGTGCGCGGTGACCAGGGTGGCGCGTTCCGACGTGACGGCGCCAGGCAGCTGGTACGCTATTCCGACGTAGCAAATAAACAGCGCCAGCACCAACAATGTCCGTAGTCCTCGAATGTAGCCTGATAGACGTGATTAGGCTTGCATTAAAATGAAGCGGAAAACTCACTAAGCCGTATATCTCTATCCTGTTCTGCATTCGTGACTTGCGTAAACGGCCACTGTATTGGCGTCTGAACCTCTTCCCCGGTTCTCAATTCTATGATAGCCTGGTGATTGAGTTGAGCATAGCACGAACCGGCGCTGAAAAAGTTCCAACCTTGTCTATGGCCCACTGTAGAGGTAGGATTCGTAGTTCAAAATCACTCGTGTGCTTGACCACGTCTATGTGTGCAATCCCTGCGTCTGCGCGAATGGTGTAATTGATCGGACCCAGGGCAGATATGCTGTTGAACGCGATCGCGGCGAAACATTCGGAGAAGAGATTGAAGTTTTGAGGACACGCCGAAGGGATGTCTTCGGGAGACTCGAGCTGTCGGACAGCTGCCAGTTGCGTTGATGAAAAGTCCCGTGTGATACGGGATATAATATCTTGCGGGGACGGTGTACTTGCGCCGCCTGTTCCATCAGCCCAATGAGTGTCGTGCCAGCGTCAAAAGTCCGTTGGAGGTCGTATATTGGGATGGAATTCCCGATGCCGTTCTAACAACCTGTGAGACACCGTAAACAAAGGAAATAAAAGTATCCGTACGTTGTTGGGCTTAGAAAGAAAGATCTGAGCAACAGCAAGAAATATTCCATATCCTACAGGAAGCAAAAAGCATCGCAAGACGTTTAACTGTAGATTCGCTGTCAGTTTGACCTTTATTACAACGCAGAACGACTCACGAACGGATGCTTAAGCAGAACTATCCAATTCTTCCAGAAGAGGACGCTAAATTGGCGCCAAAAGAGACTCCCCATGTCTAAGTAGAGCACGAGCAGGCTATCGGGCCTTTATAGCCATGGAAATTTGACAGCAAAGATCATGACGACACTCGGCAAGTTACTATAGAAGCCTCCGAGCTCGCCGGATAAGGGCCCAGCCAAACAACACGTAAACAAAGACGCGTTCTGTTGACCTCCTGCCACCATGCACGCTGCGTTTTCTGTCAAAGTACCACCTCTTTCGTCTATTTTCCTCCCTCTGATGGCTGTGTAGGCTCAAGAGGCTCGTATCGCTGCTCTGGAAGAGGAAACTCGTACCTTGCAGCAGGCTCTGGGGTGGGCTTCCTTCCGCAGCTCGCACTGCCTTTCGGGTCGTTTACCGATTACATAGCGAAAATGTGGACGCAGAGGCCATCGTGAAGAGGCACATCAAGCTTCTACATCAGTATAATGAAGCGAAGGACGCTACACAGGTATGAATGTCATCATTCAATTGCCTCCCCGCGGCTCACTTCGTTTCGGAGCAGATTCTTATTGGCAAGGTGAATTCAAAAGACTTGCTTCCTATTATCCTCACACGTCGCCTAGCTCGCATCGCACAAGGAAATGACACTCGCCCAACTACACGCTGAATTGGATCTGCCGACTACTGATTAAATTGATTGTTCTTGCTCTTCGACTGTATTCAAGTTGCTCGTCCCGAAAATGTATCCTATAGTGTAATTATGCTCGCATCGAACTACTGTGCGGATTTCCCTGTCGTCTTCGTGTGTTACTGCCAAGCCGACGGATCGCGATGTTTATCGACTACGGACGTTCAACAACTGAGCTTGTAGTACCTGGGGAGATGCTGGAAGTTATCATACAGCCTGGTGGTCCTCCCGCTGCTTTTTGTACGGCGGTAAGTACCTGAAATTCACAGGCCAACGCATATACTTACTATTTCTACTAGGATGAAAGGCTGGATCTCTATTTGGCTTAGCCAGTTGACAGTGAAGTCTATTGACACATTTCTAGTTGAGAAGGTGCTTTAGTTTGACAACTTCCACTCCATTTTGAATTATTGATTTTCAACATTTTGACACACAAACAAGTCCCTCAGTTCAACTATTGTACTGCTATCCATGTTGTGCCTGGTCCCGCCCATATGTTCACATCCTTCCCGCTCGCGTCCAACCATATCTTGACCGGACGAATGATATCTTCCGTGGTACCCACTCCCAGATTACCGTGTTCATTCCATCCCCAACCCCACACCTCTCCGTCGTCGAACAGGGTTACGACGTGTTCTGAACCGCAGGCCAGCTTCTTCAACGAACGCGACGTGAAACTGAATGGGAATTCCACGGTAGGCGAATCTTCACCGTGCCCAAGCTGACCTTTGGAATTCAGCCCTTTCGACACGATCCCATCATCTGTCACAGCATATATTCCGTTCCATGTACAGCCAACCATGCGGACACCATTCATTTTCCGCAGGTCCGTCATCTGGTGTTTACGATTCGACCCATGGCCGATGGGTTGTCCGGACGTGAGAAGGATGGCAGTATGCTGCGCGCCGAGTGCAAACGACTGCGGTTCACCGTAGTGGTAAATGACCTTGGGAAACCGCTCGATGGGCGTTGGTTGACCATAGTATCTGGGATCGCCCAACTGCCCGTGTCTCGCGGCGCCCCAACCGACTAGCCATGGCCTCGAGGTATTCGCGGTGGAAACAGAGCAGATGACGTGGTGCGGACCAGCCGCTATCGCGTTCAGTGTGATATCACCGGCAAGAGAGGGCTCTTCGAGTTTAAGGCTGCCAAAGGGAACAAGCTCCATGCCAGGTATTCTCTCGCCAAATGGAGAGCCACCAAGGTCACCCCAGTCGTTGCCTCCCATAGATATGAGAAGATCAGGTTTTCCAGGACAGGACAGAACGATGAAGGAGCTTTGCCAGCTTGCGCAGATCAACTTTGGCGCGTAGCCAGCTTGACCATGGGGTATATCGAGTCGACGAAAAGTGGTATATTCCTCCTTGTGCATAGGACCAAATTGCCCGGCTGTCCCGTCCCCGCTGCCCCATAGTTCTTTGACAGTGTCCCCAGTTTCGCGTGTAATTTCAATCAAAAGCAACGTGTGATTCGCGCCACATGCGAGGTCGAGGATGCGATGATTGGGAGAAATGTCCTCAAAAACACAAGTCGAAAATGTATGTGCGTCGTGGACAGAGCCATTACCCAGCTGTCCGCGAGCGTTCGAGCCCGCAGACAAGAGCATCACACTCACACCGCAGTGATGGCGGGAGCAGAGCCGGGTTCTGATCCAATTCTGATCGGTATCGATGAAACTGGAAACACTTTTCTCCCTCTTACCACCATGTCGCCCGCCCTATTCTGCATCGGAAACCCTCTGCTCGACATGCAGGTCACCAACGGTGAGGCCCTGCTTGAAAAGTACGGGATCAAGGCCAACGATGCTATTCTGGCTGAGGAAAAGCATGCACCAATGTAGGTTGCACATTTTTCTCGTCAGGCGCGATGTTGATGAGATGGATCAGCTACGACGATGTTGCCAAAAATTACAAAGTGACCTACGTCGCTGGCGGCGCCGCCCAGAACGCTGCCCGAGGAGCCGCAGTATGTCTAACTCTCTAGTCGGCCCACTCGAATTAATCCAGATGTAGTATATTCTTCCCCCTGGTTCTGTCGTATACACTGGATGCGTTGGTGACGATGCCCTCGCCGAGCAGCTCAAGGCTGCCAACAAGCGTGAGGGTCTCCAAGAATTGTACCAGGTCAAGAAGGGCGAGCAAACTGGTGCTTGCGCTGTAGTGATTACCGGCCACCACAGGTATGTTGTCGTCGTTGAGATTTATACTGCCGTCAAACAGCGTACTTTAGGTCGCTCGTTACTACGCTGCGTGTCTCTGAAAAGTTCGACAAGTCGCATTTGTCCTCTCCCGAAGTCGCGGCGGCCGTCGAGGGCGCCAAGGTCTTCTACTACGAAGGTTACTTCCTGACCCACGGAACTCAGACTATTGTCGACCTCGCAGCTCAAGTCTCAGCCGCTGGCAAGGTAACACCATTTACCTTTGTTTCAAACGTCAACTAACAACCCTCAAGGTTTCCGTTATCAACTTTTCCGCTCCCTTCCTCGCCCAATTCTTCTCATCGGCTCTTCAGAGCGTCCTCCCCTACATCGACATTGTTATCTGCAATGAGGCCGAAGCAGAGGCATGGGCCAACGCCACTGGTCTCCCTAATCCTACCGATCTCAAGGCTGTCGCAAAGGCAATCGCCATGCTGCCGAAGAACAACTCTTCTCGTCCCCGACTTGCCGTCATTACCCATGGCCCAGAGTCCACCATCGTCGTCTCTTCGGATGCGCCGGAAACGGCGAAGGAATTTGGCGTCACCAGGCTCTCGGACGACCAAATCGTTGACACGAACGGTGCGGGTGACGCCTTCGCCGGTGGTTTCCTGGGCGCGTATGTCCTCGGCAAGTCGGTCGACGATTGTGTCGAGGTTGGACACAAACTTGCTTCCCTAAGCATCCAGGAGGTATGCTCATTTCGCTCGTCGTTCACTCTTCGGCTGCTGACGGCACTTTTTAATGAAGGTGGGCCCGCAATACAAGTGGCCCAAAGTCAGCATTCTCTAGACTAACATTGATCAGCATTGCATCTACTTTCAACAGTAGCTCATTTACATTTACCATTCTGCTCAATTCTGGCTTCATCAGCTTTAATCTGTAGCATTAGATACCATCAAATAAACTGTATTTTTGTGTGTACGTTCTGCAGTCCTCTGGTCCGAGCATTACTTTGGTAGCGCGCGGCTTGTGGTGAGCGTGCTGCGTTCCGAGACAATTGACCCGAACCTTCGTGGCGTAAATATATAAATTGCTCCTGCGCATAAGTGGCGCTCCTGAGCCTTGCATTCAGTTTTCCTGATAAAATTATTTTCCAAAACAAATCATTGTATAAGTCCAAACTTCATTTCGCTATCTACGCCAACCGTTTCCTCACTGGGAATCCTTCCCCATCTACCACTCACTCTAAGTACAGTACATCGCTGGGTTAAAGAATGACTTCCTGGCACAGCAGAGGTTAAAATAGCCAGATTTAATTCTATCACTGCCCACATCGCAGTAGATATCTTTACCTAAGAAACGATGGTGCAGTTCCCTAGTGTGCATGACTTCCTCGCAACAATTTCTGCAGAAGATGCCCGTTAGTCAATGCCACTTTCCTCGTTGGGATGATAAAATCTACCTCGTTTCGCTCAGAATCGGCTCTTCGATCCGGTTTCGGCAGTAACAGTACCCAGCCTGCGCGACGTGGAAGAGCGCAAAGGTGATGAGCGTAGTGAAGACGTATGTGAGCTTCATTGTGGTAACGTGTGACTTTAATCGAGTGGGTACGACTCTTTGAGTTGGTGAGCTCTTTGGGTTGGTGAGTTAGAACCTATAGAAAGGAGCTTATATACCAGGACACCCATCGGGAGTAGAATGGTGTTCTGCTCACCGAACAACTCATTGGTTAGTGTACCGTGGCACGACGTTGGAGCAAATGAACAAGGTATCCGAACCGTCATCTGAGATGTCCGTCGCGGATGGTGCTCGGAGTGTAGGCAATCTGACGAGGAGGGCGGGGGAAAGTAGCTTGCTTGTATTCGTGTCGTTCAAAGTTCGTCGACCGAGATATTGTCGCAGTGGAGCACCCAGACTCGATGCCAGTCGCTTCGCCAAGCCGATCAGATCGCTGGGTCGGTGTCCTCTAGGCCTCATCCCCCAGTCATCCCCTCAAAAAACCGGCGTCGAGCGGCTGGTTCGAGACTAACTAGGGCGGACTTTCAATTCAGGTGGAGTCGTTTCCATCGACTAACACTCGAGGAGCGGATCGGAACCTAATGGATTATTAGACCTCTGCAATATTAGTTAGTCTGCCACAGTAGGCCACTATAAAGCCTCTTAGTCTTGGAATAGATCCGCGGTCCTAGGATTAGCTATAGCATGACAGAAAATAGAGGCGAAACAGCATGGTGTAAAACTCGCGCCTGTACGAATAAAGCATTTATATAGTTACGTCGGACGAGGGACTCGCGAGCCTCGGCGTCATAAAGCTCGATCGTCGCCCACTGCATCGATGAAGGATTTCATCTGGCTCCTTTATATGTTTACATTAGTGGCGGACGGCCCTTACGAGGGTTAAGACCACAAGAAAGCACGAACATACGCGTCTACCAATCAAACGGAGCAACAATCAAGCGCGGAAGGATTCCGAGAGGTGAGGCTCCCAACCTCCAAAAAATAACTTCAAGCCGTCAGACACTCCGTCGGGGCATGCAATAACGTCTTCCACACGCGGCGCGTAGATTCAGAGGAAAGTAGGACGAAAATGGGCGAGAATTCCTCAAGTAACAGTATCAAATCGGATTTTGTCCTAGTCGTTCCGCTGAAGGTGTCGGATGCCTCCAGTCTGTGCATGAAGTATACAAGCACTTAGAAAACGACGTCCAGGGAGATGCATAGGCGTAGGATTCGTGGAACCAGGATTCCATCTAGAGTGATGGTGGTCAATGGTCAAAAAGATATGGTGGCGGTGTAGTTGCCTAATTCAGCCTCATGCACCGACCACGATGAGCACAGTGGCGATAAACGATATATTCATCGAAAATCCTTACGCTGGCCATCCCGAACTCACTACACTTGAAGCCGATGTACTCTGGGAGTACGCCAAGCTCGCGCAAAACGTCAAAGAGGTATGTATAGGGCACGCGACAATCCTTGATCGCGATATCGATGAATGAACTTCACGTGTTGTAGCTCGCAGCAAAATCGAAGACACTCGCCAAAGAGCCTGATGAGATCCTGCTCACGCGTTTACGCGAGCTAGAAAAGAAAATGGGACTTGTAATGACTTTGGTAAGTTTCCAATGCTATCATTTTTTGATGCTCAATCGCGTCCAGTTCAAAGCGTCTATATGGGGTGTTATCAACGAGCGACAGAGTTAAGGGAGATTGTAGTCCGCCGCGTTGGGGAGAGCCCTTCAGGGGTACCGGCCTACTTTCTTCGCCGCGCCAGTTTGGGCGGTTCTCTCAGGTTCCGCCTCAAAGACATGTTCATAGGTTATCCGACTCGGGTTACGGTCGTGCAACTTGAGCCCTTTCTTTTTGAATGTTGTTTTGTATGAGCATACTAATCAAATCATTTTCTGACATATTCTTTGCGTTTGGAAATACATGAACTCAGGCTAAATTGCAAAGACGCCGTACATTGAATGACGCACTGTCAGAAGCATCCAACAACAACTAGAGGTACGTCCTCCGGCGTTCCTTGATAGGTAACGTGGCAAGACGAGACCTTGTAGAAGAAACACCATCAGTTAGCGCATTGAAAGAAGAATATCCATGACACACCAGTGCTCACAAACTACAACAGACACATCCAGCCCCTCATCCTTGAAGATTTTCATTCTCCTCAACAATTCAGTATGCCCCAACATTGCATGCAATTTCTTCACATCTAGATCCTCGGGATCTTCGTAGTCCACAATCCCGTCATAACGTATCATCACAGCAAGCTCTATCCTCACTGTCTTGATCCTCATCGCGCCCTCGGGAACCCGCCACCTCGACTCAACGGACCTAATCAACACTTTCTCCACATCCTGCTGGAGGGTGAGCCCCGCCCAAACTGGCAAAAGCTTCAGGAGTGCCGTCGCCTCCGCCTTCAGTGTCAACATCTGCAGCTCCGGGAACGCGACCACACCGGGCACACCCGCCACTCTATCAAGGGTCCCTGGAAGACCCATGGTGTACGGTGCACGGGTGTGGTCAATCACCAATCTCGGGACATGCGATACGAAGGTGAGAAACTCCTCTAGAGGCGCTGAGAATATTGCTGGCTGATACCGATTGTCCTCGGGGATGAGGCGCACCTCCTGTAGGGTGCATCGTGATCTATCCATGAACGCACGGAAATCCAACCAGTCCTTTTCGATGAACTCGCCACATTGCAAAACGCCCCGAAGCGCAAACGTTCGGAGAGCGGGGCATTGCATACATGACAAGATGGTGAGGGAGCTGCGTATGGCGAGGAATGTAAGGCGCGGGAAGACATAGATACTGGGGGGTGTGGGTCCTCGCAGGAAATATTCCCCAGGCGGTCTCTGTGACTGTCCGTGAAGGACACAAGATTCTGACACTGGGATAAGATGGGTAGGATGCACTTGTAATAATTGTTGTACCCCAACTCAAGCTCGAGATGAGTAATCTGAGGCCAAGGCAGCAGAACAATGCGTAGTAAAGTGATATGGACGGTGACGGCAGCATTGAGGAAAACGTGTGTTAGGCGAGGAGCTTTGGACGCGATGTCGAAGTAAACTGGCGAGTTCTCGTATATGGTCTTGGTCGTCGATGCAATCAGACACAAGTTTGTGAGTATGCTCATCTCCGGTGCGTCTTCGAAAGCATATAAGCCGTCGAAGGAGCACGTAACCTGAAGCTCGCGTAAACGTGACGCGTGTCGTGCTAGCACCCCAGCGCTTCCAGGCGTTAGGCCGACGAGAGAGACCTCCAGAGGGCTGTTTCCAGACCGGCTGAGAACGTCTTCGAGGATAGGCCAATGGAAAACCTTTTGCGAAGAATCTCCACCTACAAACGAGTCCCATAGGCTGGGGGTCTGCAATGCAACCGCTCTCCAATGCCTGCACACCTGTCCGAGAAGCCATGGCATTCGAGACTTGAAGATATGAAGCGGCTTCTCGAAAGTCAATGAAAAGATGAAGGAAAGAATTTCGGGGGGTAGAAACTGGACGGGAGGGTTCAGCATAATGTGCGCGTTCAGAACGCCTTCGGCTTTGGCGCGAGTTTGTTCGGCTGCCTGCAGAGCTTCACGAAGGCGAGCGACTCGAGCCTCTGCGTCAAAGAGTTCATCGCGCAGTGCATCGATGAAGATTTTTATCTGCGGGCGAGCAGCGCTGATTTGTTCAGGCGATGCGCGGTCATCGAAGAGATGTTGAAAGGGCGATGACGCGTCGTACAGGCGTGGCAAGACGTTGGTGGAATCATAACCACAATTAGGACAAGAAACGCCTAGGGAATACTGTCAGATTTGACTGAGTCAAAGGTGGTAAATTGTGAATTCCTCACCTGGTACAGACATGATTGAGAACGTTCGAAGAAATCTGATTTTGATCCAGCAGTGGAAGTAAAGAATCAAGAAGCTGCTGGTGGCTGTACACTGGTGTTCTTGGAACTGGTCACAGACTGTCTACCCCGCATCTTCATTTCCAACAACGACGACGACGATGCTACAGACAATACAGAAATTCGTCCTTAGGCCTACTTCGCATTTGGAGGAGGTGTGTCGCGCCACTACGTGACAGAAGCACCCTACTAGGCCCTCCGAGCCTGCTCAGTTGTTCCCATATCTGCAAATCAATAGCTGATACTACTCAGATTCAGGAATAGATTCCAAGGTATATAGAATCAGGCAGTCGATTTGCGTGACTCTGCAGCGGTCCTCAAGTTCATCCTTCAACTCAGTGGCGAACCCGCGCCCTCACTTTGTATGTGCTGAACCATAAAGTGCATCGTACAGGTATCCTCCAGATCGCGAGAGCAAGGCGTTCACGAGAGTCGGTTGAAGCTATGAACCGGGACCGACGATGACGAATATGGAATATACCTCAAAGTTGAGAAGTGTGTTACAGTATACTCATAGGCACCTCATCGTACTTTCCTTGACAATCAAATTCTCATAACACCTTGCAGGGAAAAGTATCAGTACACGCATGAAAGGAAGAATACAGAAAACATACACGGGCCAGCGCACACAGACTGTGATAGAGACATCGAGCCCCTCATCCTTGAGGATCTCCATTTTCTGCAATAATTCTGTCCCTTTCAACTTTTCATGCAGCACCTTCACATCTCGATCCACGGTATCGTCGTAGCGTGAACCTCGTATCGTCATAGAAAGCTCGATTCTCGCCATCCTAAGCATCGGAGCGCCCACGGGAACCCGCCACCTAGACTCAACGGCAACAATCAATTCATCTTCTACGTTCTGCTGGAGCACGGGCCCCGACAGATGTTGGGGCTTAGGGTCTAGGAGCGACGCATTCGCCTTCAGCGTCAATATCTGCACCTCCGGAAACGCGATCACATTGTCCTCTCTATCAATGATCCCTTTAAGACCTATAAGTGGCGAAGCGGAGATGTCGATTTCCACTCTCGGGACATACGATACAAACATGAGAAGCTTCTGTAGATGCGCTGATCTGTGGGCGTGCATGTAGTTCTCAGGGATGAAGGCCACCTCCTGTAGGGTACATTGTGAAGTGTCCATGAACGCATGAAAATCCTCCCAGTCCGTTTCGGTGAACGCGTCATCTTGAAACGAGCCCCGAAGCGCAAACGTCTGGAGAGCGGGGCATTGCAAATATGACAAGATGGCGAGGGGGCTGCGTATGGCGAGGAAAGTAAGGCGGGGGAAGACGTAGATAGAGGAGGGTGTTCGTCTTTGAAGAACATAGTTAGGGGAGATCCTGTAGGGGTTGTCTCGGCAGCCGTCCGTGAAGGACACAAGGTGCAGACACTGGGATAAGATGTCAATGATGTACCGATAGTTGGTGGGCCCCAACTCAAGCTCGAGATAGGTAATTTGAGACCAAGGTAAGATAATGAAGTGTGGTACGTTGACAAAGACACACTTAGTCTTGAGAACAACGTGTGTTAGGCGAGGAGCTTTGGATGCGATGTCGAAGTGAACGGGCTCCGAATTTTCGTCGTAATGCCGAGTAGTCAGACACAATTTTGTGAGCATAGTCATCTCTGGCGCGTCTTTCAAAGCACGCAAGTTATCGAGGTCGCAAGTCAGCCCAAGTTCCGATAAACGTGACGCGTGATGTGCCAGTATACTAGCACTTTCGGACGTGAGGTTGATGACAGAGGCCTCCAGAGGAGTGTTTCCAGACCGGTTCAGAACGTCTTCGAGGATAGGCCCGTGGAGAGCCTTTCGCGAAGATTCGTTTGTAGATGGAGAATGTCCACCTACGAACGAGTTCCATAGGCTCGGGTCCGCAATGCCACCGCTCTCCAAGGTCTGCACACCTGTCCGAGGAGCCATGGCATTCGAGACTTGGAGATATGAAACGGCTTCTCGAAAGTCAATGAAAAGATGTAGGAAAGAAGTTCGGGGGGCAGAAACTGGACGGGAGGGTTCAGCATAATGTGCGCGTTCAGGACGCCTTCGGCTTTAGCGCGAGTTTGTTCGGCTGCCTGCAGAGCTTCACGGAGGCGAGCGACTCGAGCCTCTGCGTCAAAGAGTTCATCGCGCAGTGCATCGGTGAAGCTTTTTATCTGGGGGCGAGCAGCGCTGATTTGTTCACGCGATGCGTGGCAATCGAAGAGATGTAGCAAGGACGATGGCGCGTCGTACAAGCGGGGTAAGCGGGAACTATAACCACAATTAGGACAAGAAACGCCTGAGGAAGAGTGTCAGATTTGACTGCAAGTCAAAGGTGGATAATTGGAGAATCACCCACCTGGTACAGACATTGAGCAACTGTTCGAAAAAATCTGATTTTGATCCAGCAGTGGAAGTCAAGTTGAAGTCAAGAATCAAGAAGCTGCTGGTGGCTGTACACTGGTGTTCTTGGAACATGGCAGCGCTGGTCACAGACTGTCTTATCTACCCCGCATCTTCATTTCGAACGACGACGACGACGATGCTACAGATGACCAGCGCTCGCTCGTCCCTCGATGCATGCCCAAACCGCGCCCAACGCAACATATCAGTGCTCTGCAGAAAAGGACGCTCGCACGCCATCGACGTTAATGACAAGGTACAAATTGCCCAGGGTTTCTATCGAAACGCGGGCCTTCCACGACTCTTTAAAGGACAAGGTTGCATTCTGTACGTGTTCACTTCACCAAATTTGCAGGGCATCCTGATTCTGAGTTTAACAGCAGCTGCAGACAGCTCAACTGCGTAAACATCACAGCGCAATAACAACGATATACTCATTGTTCTTCCTTACACAGCACACCATTCTCGGCCGATACGACCTGGCCTGATGGCCTACTCACCATCTTCCGGAATTGCCGCCAAGCGCCCACGTTGCCCAACAACCGCTACTGTGGACCATACAACAAGTTACTCACGTACTGCTTCGGGCCCAACTCATTTGAGTTCTTCGTCGCTCCCGAAGCCCCTGAGGAAGGCCCTCCCGGTCAAGGTGCCAACTTCTACGTCTTTATCGTTGTCTATGACCAGCTCCGTCGTCCTGTGATGATCGCAGACATCAAGGACGACGGTTGGGTCGATAACGCAACGCTACGGCACGAAGCAGATCAACACATGCTTTGGTGGTTTGACATGATGGCTTATAACTGCCCCCTCCCTCGCTTCTGGGGTTTAAGTTTGCTTGGAACCTCACTTCCGTGTTTACTGTGGTGATACTGCTTCCCCTGACGTGAACCCCGAGTTTTCAGACCGTTCATTGTCAAGCCCTGGTGGTTTTCTTCGCCGCGATTTTCTTGCAGGGGCTTGGAATATCGATATTCTTTCCCAGGAAGGATTTGACACGATGAAGGAGATTCTGGGAGATATTGCTGAAAGCGCTGCAGCTCTAAGGTGAGCATGGAGGGTTTCTGTTACATTTTCTTAAAGGGAAATTCCAGCAAAAGAAACGAAAGGTCTTAGAGAAGAAAAGTTGTGTGGTCGGAGACTACGCAGGGATCTTGGACATGTTTAATACTACTCAGAATCACGGACTCTATTCTATTATCCTGTATATGTTGTACGTAGGATTGTTTCCCACCAGAGACCAGCTTGACATACTAAAATGCACAGTAATCAACACCTGGCTTGACACAGTCACCAAAGACATTCACACCTGTTCTCATTCATGATGAAGATTGGCCAGTTAATACCCAAAATCCTATCAACTCTGACTCGAAACTCCTGCGCAATTACGAGTACAATAGTACATCTGGACCATTGAAAACATCGAAAGGTATACAGAAGTAGTGCTGGTCATTCTCTGTAACGAAGTTCCGCCGCTCTTCTAGCATTTGCATCGTAACTCGGTCGGCCTCGTCATTTTCCATCATCCAATGTGTGCAGTCAACGATATGGTCGACCACCTCGAGAGGCAGTCGTACATCGATATACTCATGCAAGGCCTCCCTAATCCAATCCCGCTGTTGAGGGCCGACTGTAGCGGTTGACGGTATAGGCGGAATATCTGGGTCTACTAGCAGGAAGGAAACCATACGTAGGAGTCCCGGCTTGGAAGGATCGGCGAGCCGCACGGGTTTGTGGCGGAACTGGTATATGTTGGGGAAGACGATGGCGAGACCTTCGCGAATGCGAACGCTGCCAACGTACTGATGACATGGATCTCCGTCGCTGAGCCCCCATGTGCGCAGAGTTGCGCCATTATCTCCTGCGCCGAAGCCGCGAGGAAAGGTGACGGCCATTCGAAAGTTTATTGAGGCGTCGTTGATATTTTCCTAGGGAGAGTTCATTCGTGTCTGCTTTCTGCCTTCTAGAGTGACTTACCATTGTGGTGTAGTAAAAGCCGGACGCGACGATGCGCTCGTTCTTCATTCCCTGAACCCGCCAGCGATGTATGCTATTGTCGACAGTCCGCGGCGGCTAGCCGAGTAATTCAGCCACTGGATGCAAAATGGCATTGAAAGACACCTACTACTCTAATTTCGGACGCTGCGATGATAACTTGTACCTTTCTCCCGGCGAGCGTTACGACATGTCGTCGGTCCTCCAATCCACCAAGATAACCTTGCTCGGACACATCCGGTAAATTTATGGGTCGATTTGATAACCATTGCCACATATCCTTTTCATACGTTTCCCATCCTTCGTCGTCGTCGGAATACTCTGGGGCTTCCGGCTCGTCCCACTGAGAGTACCACGACTGCCCCGGGATGCGCTGGTGCAGTGGATTGATCCGATGCAAGTCTGTCAGCGTGTGCTCAAACAGGGGAATGAATGCCTTCAATGTAGTTTGGAGAAGGTGATAGAGATGTCGGTGTGATGGATGGAGATTGTTGATGTAGGAGAGGAATTCTATAGTCTGAGAGGCGGATATTTGAATGTCGGTCGGGAGGAGAGCGAAGCGATGAGATATAGAGTAAAGGTCCTCTGAAGGGATGGATATGGGAAGTTGGTCTCGAGAGGACACGGTCTTTCCATATATGAGAGGATAGCGATATGGATCTATTAATCCTATTGACGAGATTCCTCCGCGCATTGCCAAGCGGACGTCTTTGGGAACCAGGGAGGCCAACTCGCTGTTCAAGTCCGCCAAGGTGGATGGTTCTATGAGGCTATCCGACTCCCATATACGCTCGAAAGAAGATGGCCGACTGCAATCACTATCAGGGAAGCAATATGTAGCGGAGACTAGTGACTCACCATTTATGTGAACTGTCATATAACGCGGCATAGCCCGCGAGTTCGTCCAAGACATACTGAATCTAGCCAACAAAGTTAACAATTGTGCAAATTCGTTAACGCTCTATACCTGATTGTCGTTTAGTTTAACCTGTGTTATCGTCGTCGAGGGCAAGATAACGTCCCATACACGATCACATGCTTCTTGTGCCCACTCATGTCGTCGATTGTAATGAGTCCGCCACCAGTCAGGTTTGCGACGAAGTTCGGCAGAAAACTGGCTCATTGCCAGGTCGGATAGCTATTGAAGATAGCACAGTTCAAGATTTGATCACAGGTCCTTGTAACACGAACTGACAGTGCGGGGTTGATCTGTGAAGTGAGGGTGTCAATCACCTCAGCTTCAAAGATGCTGGTAGTGGCCCCACCGCCGACGCCTCCCAGGTAGAATGTGCAGTCATTGAATGGGTGTCGGTAACCGCGCGAGTCCGACATTGTGCCGAACGATGTCGTGGTTTAGAAAGAAAGACCTCGGCCCGGTTATCCGAGTCTAATCTGTACGTACTTGACAGCAAACCGTCACCAGCCACACAAGAGCCTCCAGGGATCCACCATGGTTGTGCGTCTGTTTCCACCACAACACGATGTCCTATTACTTATGGTCTTTAGTACGAAATCCGCATGTCCAACTCCAAAAAAATGCCCTACTTTTTCAATACGGAAACGCAGCAATCGACATGGGAACCACCTGCAGGAATGACGCGCGAAGAGGTCGAACAGCTGCAAGGCGCACACTTTCTCAAGGGCGGCGCACAGCAGTTCGACAAGTCGGGCCAAGTGCGGGCCAGCCATCTCCTTGTGAAGCACAGCGGTAGCAGGCGTCCCGCCAGCTGGAAAGACGTACGCCTCCCTACCATACGTATATGCACTGAACTACATCCTCATCATCAAGCCCCAAATTACGCGTTCCAAGGAAGAGGCCATCGACATCCTCAAAGGCTACCAAGCCGAGATCGGCGGATCCAAGGAGAAATTCGCGGAACTCGCGCAGCTGCACTCTGATTGCTCTTCACACGAAAAGGGTGGAGATCTTGGTTTCTTTGGGCGTGGCCAGATGCAGAAACCGTTTGAAGATGCGGCGTTTGGGCTCGAGGTTGGGCAGATGAGTGACATCATCAGCTCGGATAGTGGCGTGCATATCGTGTTGAGGACCGCTTAAAGTGGCCTCGATGGATGACGATGAATGAGAAGTTTAACAAAACGCATGTAACACGGAACACAAAAGTGTAACAGTATAGGACTGGAAGCAACAAGAAACGACAGCTTGGATAGATATGTACGAACTGCCTTTTACACTCCATCGGCGAGCAACGACTTGCTTTCACTGCATTATATCAAGACTCAGTCTACATATCTATCGCTCTGTGCACGCTGTATGTGGACGTCTTGACATGAGAAAATATGTGAGCAGTTGTTTAGTGCCTTTTGGATTGCCAAACAACCGCATCCTGCCAAAGGCGGCCATCATCCGCCTCACCTCGCGGAACTCTACATTGAATATTTCTGTAAGTCCATGTGTTCGCTATTGATAACGGACACCATTCGAAGTCGAACTTTAGCGCCTGTCGGGTCATTCGCCTTTTTTAAGCGCTTTAGGGCTTCTTCCCTCAAACAAGGTTACTATCATGGGCTCACACATGCATATGAGGATCTCGTGCTACGGCTATCTGCGCTTCCTACAGAGACCGTCACTGCCTTGCTCACTTGTATTGCCGGCGCATTAGTTCTGCTCGTTGCCTTCACTCGTTCTTCGCTTAGTCATGCCAAAACTTCGTCTGCACCACCTGTCTCTTTGTCTGCACCTGTCAACTCCCGCCTGCGAGTCGCGACCATTGACGCGTCGCGCCTGAATGCGCCAAATTATGGTTACGACGATGTTCGCGTCTCAAAGTTGTTAATTCACCCCATCAAGGTACGCATATATTTGGTTCGAGTCATCGCGTCTGAAAGTCGTAAAGGTACGCATATATTCGGGTCAAGCCGCTATAACCTCAATCGTTAGAGCTGTCGCGGCATTTCTGTACAATCGGCGCGATATACGCCTGAAGGCCTTGAGGTACGTGTCTTGTCACTCATTAACGTGTCATTGAGCAACCCACAGAATGATAGGCTTTGGTCTATCGTCGATGCCGAAACGAAGGCTGTTTTAACAGCGCGAGAGTTTGCCAAAGTAAGATCCGAGTGTTCACACCCGCAACCGCTGACAATGCTTAACCTAGATGGTGCTCATAACGTCCCGGATAGATGTCGACAAGGGCGTCTTAAACGTCTCTTTCCCAGATGACTCGGGTTGCGAATCCTTCGAAGTCCCACTACGTCCCTCCGAGGCCATGATGATGACCTGGCAATCGTATGAATCCCGGTTTTACCGAGTACTATTCAACTAAGGCACTATCTCAAGGATCGAAGTAACACTCTGGGGGACAACCATTGACAGCCGTGTGTGCGAAGCCGTAAACGCCACCACGGATGCAACCGCTATTCTCTCAGCGTACTTTGGAAAGCCTGTGTATCTAGCGTACAAGAGCCGGAGGCCGCGAGTGTGTGACCCGACGGACGCGTTCCCGGAGCTGAAAGCGACAACTGTGTACCAAGATGGCTATCCCCTCTTGTTCCTTTCTGAAGAGAGCATGGGGGTTATAGAAGACGAGACGCGAGGCCAGGTGGGGATACAGGGGGTTGATGAAAGCTGGAGAAAGAATAGAATGGTGATTGAAAGGTCGGTCTCTTTTCGGCGATATAGACGGCAACATGTGGAAGCTTTCATTGAATTTATCGTCGTGTTGCCTCGGGTCCATAGCTGATGCCTTGTGTGCAGGTTCAGGCCCAACATTATTTTTCATGGAGGCGGGCCATTCGCTGAAGATCTATGGGAGGAGATCGGGATTGTCAATCAGACTGGATCTACTACGATCCCGAGCTTTCTGGTCGTGTCCAAGTGTACGCGATGTTCTAGTGCTATCAGTATTTCGACGTCATCCAGGACGAGTGCCTTACTTTCGATCGCAGCTGCCAAACGTTTCTCCAGAAACAGGAATCAGGGACAAGGCGGTTCCGTACAAGGTCCTGATGAAGATACGCGTCGGTATTGATCCTAAACAGAAGTGGAAGGCGTGTGTGGGTTGCAATGGGGTTCCTCTACAGAGTGGGACAGTATCTGTGGGAGACAAGGTTGTGGTCAAGCGGATGCTGAGCTCCGTACTGAACAATGCTGCTTAGTAGTGCCCAGCTGTATCATTCTTTATCGGAAATACTGGAAATACTCTAGAGAACTTATGTGATTAAGACTGTGAAAGTCATCGAATACAAAATATATAAGACACAGACAAGAACTAAGAACAGAGTGCGAACACAGCAAAAAAAAAAAAAAAAAAAAAAAAAAAAAAAAAAAAAAAAAAAAAAATGAAGAGTTACATAACTGCGGCGCGAGGCGAACTAACGAGCTGCGCCGAGTCGGATGACCTGCCGAGGCCGCGGACCGCAATACAACATGTCGGAAAAGCCAAGTGGAAAAGCAACGTTCCAAAGTCAGTGGAGATATATTCCAGGTATTCAGCGTAAAAAACTGAGTACTAGGGCCGGAATCTGGACCCATGAGGAGGAATAGATCACGTGGAAGGGGGTGCCTGCCTCCATAACGAGACGAGCTAAACTTGATCAGAACTCTCAACATCAACGTCGTGCTAGACGCCGCACAAGGACGAGCAGCGTGCTCCACATATTCTCGCCGGGCTGACGGAGGTCGCCCATTAGTATGGCAAGAGCAAAATGGATCTTTGGTGCACCTCAGAGTCCGTCATCGGCCGGCGCAAAGGCAGTCTCCATCCCGCCCATATCCTCTGCGGATGCCAAGAAATATGGCCTCGAGAACGTGTGTAATTTGCTCGAATAATGCCGGGTAATGCTTACAACTCGCCTTGCAGTTTGGCAATACTTGGTGAGCAGATGCACCCACAACCGCCCGCAACGATAGCTAACGATGAGTAAAGTTATGCCAACTCTGTGATACAGGCCCTGTACTTTTGCACGCCTTTTCGCGAGCTACTGCTTCAAGCGGAGGACCGCCCGGTAGGCGACGCCTCACAAGATGCGCTTCCGACGGCCTCTTGCACGCCTCCACCATCCTTGGCGCCCGTGCGTGGCAAACCGGAGCGCAGACCTTCCACTTCAAACGGCGTTCCCGACGCCACACCTTCAGAAACGTCCCTTCCAACATCCGCCGTACCCATTCCTCAATCTCCCCCGACCCTCTTCTCCGCACTCCGTTCTCTCTACCTGCACATATCCACAAGTCCATCCGACAAGGGCACCGTCGCTCCGCGGGCTTTCATCGACAAAGTCAGAGAAGGCAACGAAATCTTCCGTACCTCCATGCATCAGGATGCCCACGAATTCCTAAATTACCTTCTTAATAAGATTGTAGAAGAAGTAGAAGAGGATCGAAAGCTACAGCACGACTCGGCGGCTGAAGACCGTAAGCCTCACTCTTTTTGCGCGCATCTCTTACTCATAAGGCGCGTTCCAGTCTCCAACTCTGTTGCAACACTTGCTTCCGGAGTACAGCCTACCATAATAACAGCAACTACTAGCTCTAATTCCGGAACCTCCCCTGAGGACGCCACCCTCGTTCACAAACTATTTGAAGGCATCCTCACCAGCGAAACCCGCTGCCTGACCTGCGAGACGGTACGCGTTCTCTTGTTCTTCCCGCCCTGGTGACCCTATCAATGTTAGGTATCATCTCGGGACGAGTCTTTCCTGGACCTATCAATCGACATCGAACAAAATTCCAGCGTCACCGCTTGTTTGCGGCAGTTCAGTGCTAGCGAGATGCTGTGCCACAAGAACAAGTTTTTCTGCGATTCATGCTGCGACTTGCAAGAGGCGGAGAAGAGGTTCGGCCATCTCGTCGTTTTCGTTTACCGATTCGTTTACTGACAGTTTCATCTAGAATGAAGATCAAGAAGCTACCGAATGTATTAGCCCTGCACTTGAAGCGCTTCAAATACCAGGAGGACCTTCAAAAGTACATCAAGCTCGCTTACCGCGTTGCTTTTCCATTCGAACTTCGGCTATTCAATACTGTCGATGATACTGATGATGCCGACCGGCTCTTTAATCTCTTCGCGATAGTCGTGCACATAGGAAAGTACGTGACTGCCCTATTTATGGTTCCAAGCATTGTAGCTGATGCGATTTTATTGCTAGCGGTCCGCATCATGGACACTACATATCGATTATTAAAACGGGCGGCTCTTGGCTTGTTTTCGATGACGATACGGTGTATCCCCTGCCGGAAACCGACATCCCCAAATATTTTGGAGAGTCAAACGCTGGTTCCGCCTACGTACTCTATTACCAGGCAGCTGACATCGACCTTCCGGGCCTTGGTATCCGTCAACCATCCCCTGTGGCACCCGACCTCGTGGATCCCATCTCTGAGCCCGTGGATCCCTATGCATCACCAGTTCAGCTCTCAAACCCTCCATTACCCCCGGGCTTAGTCGAAGAGGAGAATTCCTCAGATCTCAGTGATCCTCCATTTCCTATTACCCCGTCACAGTCCTCGTCTCCGTTACTACAACCGTCAGACAAGCGCCAGCCACTGGAGATCAAAGTAGCTGACCTTGATGATTTCGCGTCACTTCCGACATCCGCTGGCCCGTCTTCACCTTCCGCTATCACGCCGACGACAACTGCACTCCCGCGCAAGGGGTTGTTCGGCACAGTCAAGCGGCGCCCATCAACGTCTGCGTCCGCGGCCGCAAACGGTCCGGAGAGTCGGCAGTCCTTGGCGGAAAAGTCGGGCATGCCACCGGTTGCAACAGCGGTGAAGGAGGGCGAGGTCACATTACCCCCGAGACCCCCTACTAGCCCGGGGCCTGGCACCCCACGAGAATGGGATGATCGGCCGCGCCACAAGGATCCAGAACGAAAGTCCAGCATATGGTTCAAGCGGAAATCGTTTAAGGCTGGCGAGAAACCGACGAGACCTGGGAGCGAGCATGGCCTGTCCGATGTACCGTCTTCTCCGGTTGTCAAAGACACGGGCGAAGGCTCATCGTCGTGGTTCAAAACTGCCCAGCCACAAGCACGGAAGGCACGACGCCCTTCCGAGCCTAGCTTATCTGATGCCTCCGTGGTTCAATCGCTCGCGAAAGGACGTCTCCGCCCGAAATCGTCAGGTGGCGGACTTATTGTCTCTGATGATCGTCGCCGAAGGCAAGGTGACGAGAGTTCATCTCCTGCAGGGTCTGTAACTTCCTCTGTGGGATCATTCTCGCCTGGGCCTTCAGCGTTATCAACCTCACCACCGTCTGCATCTGGTTCGTTTGATTTCCCTCCATCACCTAAAGGCGGATCCTTGGATAAGGCTTCAACTGTGAAATACCCCAAACACGAGAAGTCTTTCCCACATCTACCAAGCCAGAAGGACAAGGCGAAAGATCTCGATAGCCTACGCGTTACACCACCTCCCCGGCCTGCCACAGCGACAGGTACTGCTCGCACATCATCACCTTCTATTACTCCACCAGTTCCTCCGATACCTCACCACTTGATATCTCCAGAGTCTCCGCCCCGCAATTTACGCAACGGGACTAGCAATGGGCATGCCACTCCTGACAAGGGGAAATCCAAGGCAGATCGTTCTCACACGCCTTACGCGCCATCACTGCAGACCCTTGTTGGTAGCAATAGCAGCAGCACCACGAGCACGTCGAGCAGTACTAATGGGGCTTCACATTGGAAACGAACGAGTCGCAAGCTTAGTCTGACGGCTCCGATGCTTGGTCTTGGATTCGGGAAGGGCAAGAAGGAGCGGGAGCGGGAGAAAGAAAAGGAAGGCAAGGGCCTCCAAGCGCTTTTCCACAGTCTGTGACGGCGAACCACTGACACTATGCTAACTGGAGTCTGGACGGACGGATGGTCTATTTGTTCTTGATTTGTTTGTTATTTTATTCACTCTGTAAGTTCCATCCTGGTGATTGGATGGATGTACACATACGACCCAGTCATTTTCTTTGGTTGTCGTTATGTATTGCTTTGATTCGTCGGTCCCTATGTAGGGATCACTAATTCCAGTATTCCTAGTGCTATACCACAAATGCAAATGTATAATACCTATATCAATCCAGGCTAAATACCTTTTATGATGTTCTTGGTGGCATCTGTCAACATTGACTGTGTTACATAAAGCCAACCTGCTGCTTTTCTTCCATCTTTGGACACTGTTGGATGCTTAAGATGAAATGCTATGCACTGGTAGCGCATAATAACACATAACATGAGACAGCATATAGCAGGTTATGGGGAAGGGCACGCAGCCCCCGACAGGGAGACTCCAGTTGAGGCAGTCAGCCGCGATACCCAAACCCGAAGGAGCGCTGCGACGCATCCGGCACGCTCGTGAGGTCAGAATCTCCCTGCAAAGTGAGTGGTACAGATACCCAAACACGAAGGACCTGAAGGGACCGCATCGTACCACTCACATAGTAGCAAGTGTGGTATGTGTCCCGGCCACAGAATACAGGATGCAAATAGGTGGCAGTACCGTGTCACGAAAACATAGCAGTTACATAGCGTTGTGTGTCCCGGCCACACAAATACATGGGAACGACACAGGAAAAAGTAGCAAAGTGCATTGCCATACATGAGAGTAGTGACAAGCGTAGCGTAGCTAAAGTAGCAGCAGTCACCACTGCCAACATATGAAGCGGTAGCAAAGTGGTCCGTGTCGGTAGCAGTGGTAGCGGGGCGGAGAAAACAGCGGGCGCGCGTGATGGCAATGCACGTGTAGCGCGGTGACAAAACAAGATAGGCATTCCGAGACTGCAAAAATCAGCGAGTAGCGGACGATTGCAGACACCCACTAGAGAAGGAGTAGGTATGCTTACGACGCGTCGCAATCGCCGCAGCCCCGAAATTGGCCTAGGAAGCACCGCAAAACCGCTCCATCAAGCCGAAGTCCAGAAAGTCGAGAGGGCCAAAAACATCGAGGCCACTAGAAATGGAAAAACAAAGCTGCGGGTGCCAGCTGACCGCCGTGGAGTCAGCGCGCCCGACTTTCTCTGACGCGACGACGACCGTGAGGCGCGGAAGAGAAAGAATGATCGCATCACGTGTCCGAAGACCTCAATTTGCCCTCG